>PVKU01001538.1:0-293129 GCA_004027475.1 Anoura caudifer | reverse complement strand
TTTATGGCTCCAAATAAATTTTTGAAGTGTTTGTTCTATGTCTGTGAAATATGCCATTGGTAATTTAATAGGTATTGCATTGAATCTGTAAATTGCTTTGGGTAGTATGGACATTTTGATGATGTTAATTCTTCTGATCCATGAACACGGTATATGTTTCCATTTGTTTGTGTCTTCCTTGATTTCTTTCTTCAATGTTATGTAGTTTTCTGCATACAGATCCCGTATGTCTTCGGTTAGGTTTATTCCTAGGTATTTTATTTTTCTTTTTGCTATATCAAATGGGATTTTTTTCTTGATTTCTGCTTCTGCTGTTTCATTGTTTGTATACAAAAATGCCTTTGATTTTTGGATATTGACTTTGTATCCGGCTGTTTGAAATTGGAAAGGAAGAAACAAAACTATCACTATTTGCAGATGACATGATAGTGTACATAGAAAATCCTATAGGCTTGGCCCAAAAGCTGCTGGACCTAGTAACTGAATTTGGCCAAACATCTTAAGTTTTAATTTTGATTCTACTGTAGAAAAAGTCCATGGTGAAGTACTATACATTAGAAAAAGCAGACAACCTGAGCCCTCATGGCATGAGAAAAGGAGTTTCATCTGGCTGTGGGATACAGGGCAACCTGCAGGTGAGCACCTGTGGCGGGGAATGGCCACTACAAGGAATCTGTCAGCATCTGGCCATACAGACTGGCGCTCGACCCAGCTGAATGGGAACATTCAAGATCTCATGCTCCAGAGGCCTTCACAATTACCAGTTAAGGTTTCAAGAACTTCTATATCAGGCCGTAGTGGCTGGATATTGTAAATTATTGAATATTATGATTATAGGGAAAATGAGGTAAGATTTTGGTTTCACACAAACTATTTTAAGGAATAAATGAGAAAATGAGTCAAGAATGAACCTGTTACAACAGTTACCTCTAGACTTTCAAACTTTATTCCACTGTAGTACCTAGACCAACTCTTTGTTTTTACTTTCCAGTGGGAAAAGAATTCCGTGACAAATAAATACATTTTGGAGCAGAATGGTGTATGTATATGCATGTGATTTTGCATATCTGTCCTTTAGCAATATGGGCATGCATGATATATATTGAACCATATCATAAGCATGTCTTAAAGTCTAGGTATTCAAACAGATGAATAATTATAAATCATAGGGTTAACTGAACAACCTATAATAAATCATATTAATAATAATTAATCCAAACAAATTTATAACAAAAAACAAGCACAGCAGTAACTGAATATTATAACCAATGAAGACAGCCAATTACAGGTGATCTTCCCCCCAGATCACAGGGATTCCAATCACCTGAGTGTGAGTACACCAAACAGGAATCTTGTAACATTGCCAACACATGGAAGTCAAACTTCAGAAAAAGTTGAATATTTTCAACTTTGAAAACTCAGATTTAAAACTCAGATTTAAAACTCAGATTTAAATTTTAGCACAATTTCAAATTTTGGAATCCTTAATAATTTATATAGGTCTATATAAAAATGAAAATCTACAGAATGTTACAGAATTTCTGGCTAACATTAATTGAGCACATCCTATAGGTCAGGTAGTTTTTGAAGTGTTATACAAATATTTACCCCATTTTATTGTTATAAATATAGGACCTAGACATACCAACATTACCTCCATTAAATAGATGAGGAAATAGACACAGCTCAGCAAGCAGAAAAAACTGACATTCAAATCTAAGCATTCTGACTCCACATTTCACACTTTCAACAATTAGACTATATCACCTCCTAGAACTTGAAATTTTAGATCCATTCCAGGCTCTTTGGGAAAATCTGTGTAACTCATCTGTACAATCATTTGTAAATATGATGAGAGTGCAAATAGTGCAATGGTGTTGGGAGGAGCGGAGGTCAAAGATGGATCCTGGAGAAACTGAGAAAGAGAATCAGCAGACATAATGATTGATTGTATGTGTGAGGTGAGGGAGGGGTAAGGAGCGGGCAGAGTCCACAATAACTCTGAATAAGAAGTAGAAGCTTTGGAAGCAAGTAGGAACAACAATAGAAAGGCAAGTTTTTGGCCTGGGATTGATGTTCAGAGTTGGGATAAGTATCCCATAGGCTTCAGGGTACTTATGAAATATTCTGGTGAAGAAGTCAGTTAAGCAGCTTCACAAAGGAGCAGGTAACGGGTGAGGTGGAGTGAAGAGAACTGTCACTATACCTGAAATGATCCATCCTTACTTCTGTTTAAATCATTCCTACTTGAGAAAGTTACTGGGACGAGAGACTGAGGGGTGCATGTGGGTGTTGGGGGTGGTTAACATAAAGAAAGAACCATTTCCCTGGTATGCTAGGGTGTGAAATCTGGGAAAATAAAAAGTAGGATCAAAGGAACCACAAGGCACAAAGGCTTACACTTTTCTCCCGACATGTACTGAGCATGGTGCCCCCATGTGTTACACTCTCTGTGTACTGATCCTACGCTTATGATGCACTGCAGGCTACGTAAGGACCTGCACCTTATTGACTTTGTGGTTTTTAAAGAACCTAGGAAAATGTAAAAATGCTTGTCATTTTTTCAGGGATCCTTCTCATTTATACAAGAAGTTAAGGAATTCTTTCAAAGATGCCCTTTCAGATTTAAGATTCAAGCATTGTTGGGGCTAGCTAAATGTAAGATATCTTCATTAACAGAGTAACTCACTAGTTTCACTTCGAGAGGCCATAGGGAGGGTAACAGAAGCAGTGAAGGAACAAAATAAACAAGAACGGGGAGTACCTGCACATGTGTTTAAAACTAGTTATTTGTCATGAGACTTTCTGATCAGAAGAATCCTTCAGATAAATGAATAGCATATTTTGATATGAGGTCCATTAGAATTTACAGCAGTTAATTTTCTTCTTATCTCTCAGTAGCTTGAAAGACAGAAATAATAAATATACCAATATAATAAAAGGTTTTATAAAATTTTTACAACTATTTTTAATTGCTGAAATTTAAAATATTTGTTTTTTTCTAAAACATTTTGAAATCTATCAAAAATTAAGATGAATGCTCAAAAAACTAAAACATACTTCAGCTAAAAACAACACTTAAATTAGCTGGATTTAGGCCTGGTTTTGTTCTCCAAACTAAAATGTACGAAATGAAGATTCTTTAACACAATACTATCAAAATAATTTCTTAATGACCATAACTTTTCATTTATTTGAAACATGCCTTTTGAGGCTAAATTGAGAGTAATAGGCTTTCAGTGTAGCTAGAGTGATGATTAATCAATTCACCTATTGATATTTAGCTTTCAGATACTTATACTTATAATGACATGAAGAAATGGCATTAAGGTATGAATTCAGGCTAAGTATTTGAAAAGCAACAGCAAAGACAAAATACTCACGATACGGCGCTTCCAGAGGATGCCCTGTCACATCACACCATCCAATCGGGTGAATGTCAGGGCTGTCTGTGTCCGTCCAATAGTCGTACTTGTGGTCCCAGCCATCAAAATGAACCTGTTGAATAATTAGTATTTAATGATTAATTTCACTATCCCTGTATCAAAGTATTGGAAAACAGCTCTCCAAAACTTTGAATGAAATTTTATTAATCACACATTACTGCTGAAACAGTATTTAAAATGTGCTATCTTTCTAAGGTAGTGAGCAAAGTCTACGGCACCATTTTTTTCTAAGAATTTAAGGAAACTGGTAAACAAACAAAATTGGTCAGGATTGATTAGAATTTGAAGAAATAAGACCAATCAATTTCCCCAACTACGAAATGCTGTAAGAATATTCCTTGTCCCAGTAGCCACTGCAAAAACCATGTCAGCATGAGCAGTTAAGAGTCACCATTTGACATCAGTACAATCTTATACAGATAGGGGGTGAATAAAGGAAGCAATACATTTCAAAATCTTAAAAAATAAGGAGAGAGAGAGAGTTGTTGGAACAACAGAGGCAAAGAGAACAGACAAAATGTGCTACTGAGTTAGACAAACTAACAGTTAATAGCTACTAATTATAAGTTTTGGAAAAATCTGAGGAAGTGGTACGACCCAGGTCCAGCAATCCTACTGGTCATCATTGTTTTGCCTCTTGCCTACAAAATACACACCTGACACCCATGCACACACATGATACACATATACAAACAGGCCTGAGAATGATTAAATTGAAATAAATCCAATTTCTAAAATAAAAACCAAATACTTAGTTTTGAAGCTTATTGAATTCCATGTCTGAGAAGATTTATATTGAATAAAAATATTTATTTGTGAGACAAAACTAAATCTATCATATTTCATTATTTTATAACTATTACTATTATATGTTGTTTCTGACTATCAATTAAATGGAGAACATATCCTGTCCAATACAAAAAACTAAAAACTTTTAGAAAATCATATTTTAAATAAAAATATAAAGATGCCTAGCATTATAACAAACCAACTAAAATATAAATTTACTTTTCAGGACACAAGACCAGGAAAATAGAAAGAAAGAAAAATTGTGTGTATTAAGTCCCAAATGAGTCTCACTCTTTCTAAGCAAGTTGTTCTCAGTATGGTTCCCAGACCAGCAGCATCACCACGGCATGTGTCAGAAATGCAGATTCTTGGGCCGCAATTCATTCCTACTGAACCAGAAATTCTAAAGGGTGGGGCCTAACAATATCTGTGTTAACAAGTCCTCCAGGTGAATATGATATATGCTAAAGTTTGAGGACCAGTGATCTTAGAAATAACTTTAAAAAGAATATTTCTACCAGATTAGGCTTCTTGATATGACAGAGTGCCCTTTCACAGTAATAACTATAAAACTGGACAAAATATATGAAGTAACTGTTTTTAGACTCTGTACAAAGGCAGCACAGAAATGTCATCGCTAAGTACACCCAGCTGAGTCCAGGACATCAGCGTGGAGACAATTTCCTGATAACAGCACAGGGAGGAAAAACATAAACAAAGCAGTTACGTTGTGCTGAGGAGACAGAGATTACTATTCATAGCTGATAAAGCAGCTGGGAATTGGAGGAGACAGTTATAGAGAAGATACAGCTACTGTCTAGAAGTCAAAGGCTGTACTACACATGTGCAAGGTAAGACTTGGTGAAGGCAAGACTTGGTGAAGGCAACCAGAGAGCAGTTGGCACAAGCTGTAAGTAAAACAAAGATACTGCAGCTCATGCTTTACTGAGAGAATAGAGAGACCAGAGGGTAAAGATCTCAATAATTCCTTGAAAATTTGACTGAGAAACCAAAAACGTTGTACTCTGGGAGTAAGAACCATGCCACTGTAGGAGTGACTGTAGACCAACCCTAAAAAAGGCTAAAATCAAGCTTCAACAAGATTAAGAAGAATCCCCAATAATTAACTCTGATAAAACAAATTCTCTCTTCCTTGATGGAAGAAAAATACTCCCAACTGTGTATTCTATGTCATTCATAATGTCCAATACAGAATAATTTATTAGACATGCAAGTAAGCAGGTAAGTATGAGCCACAGTTAATTTTTAAAAATGCAGTCAAACCCGTCAACTGTTGGACAGCTTGTAGCAGTTCAGCGTGTGAACTTCACAAGCAGAACTTCAGTTACCCATGTGTGAAAGCACTAACTCCATCACTTTTAGATGGACTCTTGAGATATGACTTGAAATGACAAAGTGCAGTATCCTCATGCAGCAACTAGTTAGTTGGCTCTTCTCAGCCTTTGAGGAGGGAAACGTACAGAGACGTGTATGAAAACACAGAGACATGCAACAGTTGAACTGCATGCTGAGAGGCATCAATTGTTGAAAATGTGTGAGGCATCAATTGTCGAAAATGTGATGTATATTCATAATGTTATAGCTTTTAAGATTTTTAAAAAATAAAATTTTAATTACACAAAATAAAACTTTAAAAGCTATAATATTATAAATACTATTCTTTATCTTATGATATATCTATTCAATGAAAGGTTTTTTTTGTCCATGAAATTCATAAATCCTTATGAAGAACATAAAAGGAGAAGGGTCAGCAACTCAACACCATTTTATCCAGTGGAAAAGCTTAAAAAGGATATTAGATTCTGGCTTATTATATTATATTAAACAATATAATTATAAAAGAATTTAAATGCAGTCAATAGAAAGAGACCCTGAGATGACCCAGATATTGTAATCAGCAATGATTTTAAAGTAGCTATTAAAATATGTTCAAGGACTTAAAAGGAAAAATGGTCTTAATGAGTGAACACAGTGAATCTCAGCAGGAATATAGAGACTATAAAAGACAAACAAATTAAGTTCTACAACCTGAAAGTAAAATATTTGAAACAAGAAAAAATCCTGGATGGGCCCAAACAACAGAATGAAGATGGCAGAGAAGTCAGCGCGTGAACTTACAAACAGACTCACAGAAATTATTAAGTGAAAGCACACACAATAAAAAAATTTAAAAAATAAGCGCAACCACAGAAAGTTGCAAGCTAATGTCAACAGGCCCAATACACATGTATTTGGGTCCACAGGGAGGAGAGAAAGAGAGAATGGGACAGGAATCGTAGTTAAACAAATTCAATTTTTGTCATAATCTAACACTTGTATTCTTCAAATGATCATTAATTAAAAAGGAAAAGCAAGCTATGGACATTTGTAATGCATTTATCTGACAAAAACTTGACAAAAAACTCAATAAATAATCGGCAAAAGATTGATAGATTCTTTGAAAACAGAAGACTCATGAATGGTCAAGAAGCAAATTAAAAAACTGTCAACATCACTATTCATCAGAGGAACCAAAATTAGACACTACTGTATAGCCATTCGAATGACTTAAATTAAATGACTGACAATATCAATTATTGGTGAGGCTGTGGAGTCCCAGAACATTCACACAATGTTGGAGAGTAGGGCTGTACAATTATCCAGTCATTTTAGGAAATGTTTTGTTACTTCATTATAAATTTAAATAGGTACCAACTCTATAACTCCTATCATTCCACTCAAAGGAGATGAAAATACAAACCTGTGAAAGCAAGTTTCCTTGCCATTTCACTCTTAATAGCCAAAACCCCCAAACAACCAAATGCCCAACAACAGGTGACTATCCATTCACTAAAAGTACAGTATATACATAAAGTGAATGCTAGTCACTGATTAAAAAAAATACCCACATATGTATGCATCAAACAGACCACGTTAGCCAGAAGAGGGCAGACACAAAACAACGAATATTCTGTGACTCCATTTATATGAAGTTTAACAACAGGCACAAAAATTAAACCCACAGTTATCTGGGAGAGGGTGGGCAATGGAACTGAATGCAAAGGAGCACAAAGGAATCTTTTGTAGTGTGAAAATATTCCAATTCTTGATTGTGGTAGTGGTTCTATAAGATATACATTTTTCAAAATTTATCAAAATGAACACATAAAATCTGTACATTTTACTATTTGTAAATGATATTTCATTAAAGTTAACTCATTTAAAACATTTCTACATTCAGCTGCTGTCATGGGGCTTTTCTTATCTTACACCATATTTTATTCATTATGATGTCTCAGCACTCTAGACACAGCCAAACTGCATCCTATGTCAGTACCAGGCAACTAAGGATTCCAGGTGTGAAAGGCGAAACTGACAGTCCTTTCTAGAATGATGTTAGTTTCTTTGAATTTACCAGTAGAAAGAAGTTTATGTAAGCGTGTACAATGAATGGGGTGAAGAAAAAATATAAAGAAATTTTTCCTCAAGTTTTAATATTTCAACCTATCTAATTTCAATATCCTCTGTGTTTTCAGTTCAATTATTTATGTTTCAAAAGCAAGCAGGCACCCTCTAAGCACAAACAAGACAGGTCTCATACTCCAGCAGGATGACATGTCATGGAGGAAGGCCTTTCTAGTTCAGGTACTGAGCCTGCACCTGGGAATCCTACTGTAGAACTGAGTCTAAAACTAAAAGGTAAAAACTTTTTTTGAAAGCTAGTGCAATGCTTTTATGCCCTCTATACAACATTTTACCTTATGTTCATTAAGAAGTGTTAAATTATCCTTTCCAGGTCTGTATGTAATTATTTACAGTGAAAGCCTGGGAATTAAAAATACTCCCTGTTAACCCAACAGTGAGATGCTCCCCTGCCCTGCAAAGGCAGTCTAAACTTGGAATATATAACGAAAATCTGTACGCAGATAATCCTTATGAAAGATATTTTCCTATCTTTGAATTTTCATATCTCTGGAGTAAAAATCTAATTTGAAGAATTCTAACAGATGGTCAAATTAATGGAGGAGATTGGCATTTTAAGAATATTTACAAAGTCCTTTCTTAAAGCAAAGATTGTTTTGAAAACCAAATCATATCCAGCACTATATCCCATAATATTTACAATTTTTTTTCACTTATATTTGGGCTTGAATAAAGCTGCATAAACATATAGATCCTTCTTGCTCAGCTTTTCATTAACTGGAATACAAAGGTCAGATAACTGAATCAACTACTGTCTCAAGTCATATCCTTAAGTGGACAGTGATGCTTCCTGAAAGTACTAACATCATACGCGTGAGTGATTAATGACTGGGAAAATAACTTGGACATTTAAGAAGTAGACCAGCAAATAAAAAGCCAAGGACACACTCCTTAGCATAAATCCAAAGCCGTCAATCCTTTGCACAGACTCCTTCACGCTTTGTTTGCCTTTTCATTTATTGCCCAATGCCCACATGCGGAACTTTCCCTTGAGCTTTGCCACTTTGCCTCAGTCACCTTGGCTGCCTCCAGGATTCCCAGCACAGTGGCTTACACATCATCGGGCCTCAGAAACGATCCGGTGGATGAGATACATGATGGTAATGTATGTCCCTTGCTGTGCCTTTGGGCAGCTGGAACATAAGCAGTTATTTAGGAACATGGGAGCTAAAGTTAATGCTCAGTACCAACAACTTTATTAGATTAAGTTATTAGTACGTTTGTTTGCTCCTCCTACATAGTTTTTAAAATTTTAATTTCCAATTTAAGAGTCTTATGGATATATGTATTTTACTGGCACAGGTCTCTAATCTATTTTAAACACTCTTAAAAAGCATTGTAAGCGTATAAATGTTAACTTATTTAGAAAGAGAGTTGACTGTTCCTGAACTTGTGTAGCTTTAATTGAATACAGCTGCAGTTAACTTAGCCTTAAATTTTATTCTAAAAGATGAACCCAAAAAAACAAAAAACAAAGATGAACCGAGTCTTTACATATTATGCCAGTTCCACTTACTCATAAGCACTGGTGCTAATAAGACTACAGTGAGCCTCACTTCCTATGACGCAGCTCTCCTGTGGGATGGTACGGTGGAGATGCAGGAATAGCACCGGAGCCAGACATCTGTGCCACTGCAGGTCACGCCTTCCTGAAACACCACCGCAACCCAAGAGAAAGTGTTGGGGAAGGCAGGGGGACTCATTTTTATTGTGTGTTTAACATTCCAGGCATAGATGTAAAATATATGTATTCTCACTTAATGTCCACAATAGGTGTTTTCGCAGATGATAAAAGTAACTTTTTAAGAGGTTTGCTGAGATCATACAACCAGTAAAAGTCAAAACCAGACTTCAGCTAAAAACAGTTTACTGAGAAAGCCATACAAAACTATAGATTGTGAGGATGTCTGGGACTACGCTACCTACAAATCTAACGTAAAAGAGGTAAATTACATTTTTAAATAGAAAAAGACATTTTCCTAACGAAAATAAAATAACATGGAATAACACAGGGCTGCAGCCCAGACCTATCCATACTTTTTCATATTAAAAATTAATTCCACACTGAGCCAATCTGTTTACATGTCTATCCAAGTAAGAACAGAGGAGGAGAGACATAAAATACAGAATTTATAATGGAAGAATAATTTTAAATTTTACTTTCATATGTTATTTCCATTTTACACATGAAGTTATAGAGATGCCTAAGGATTAAGAAACGTGCTGCCATTTCCAAGTCACTGTGATTTGAAAACCCTCCCTTCCTTCCAGGCCACGAGCCTGCCCCTCCTTTCGGAAGGTGTGGAACTGACCCGAAGGCCCTCATGCTTTCCCATGGCTTCCACACCCACTCTTGGGAAACGATGTCAATTCTCTTTCCCTGTTTTCCTCCCCATAAACCCATCTGCTCTTCCAACAAACACAATTATTTCTACCTTCCTTCTAGTACACTCCCGTGATAAGTATTTTAGGAAAAAAATCCTTAAAATCTAAATTGGAAAATTAATAGTATTCTCTATAGCTATTTTAAAATTCTTTTCATTTTTCAAGGCCACTGCCCAAATTACTCATATTTCTTGAGCAATGTTTTCAAAATTTAGTAACTAAAATACCACCCATATACCAGGTCTCCCCTGCTAACCTAAGGACTCTCGTTCATTGGCGGCAGTGGTGGACAGGGTCAGAAATAATGCCTGGAAATTGCATTTTTTAAACCATACTTCCTAAGATTATTCTTTTGAAGGTGGTTTTGGATAACACTTTTTGAAATGTTTCTTTAGAGTACTGCCATGGCAATAAGGTTGTTAATTGAACTTGACATCAAACTCACAGTTCTCTCTAAAGCAATCAAGAATAACCTATTATTTTTAAGTCATAGCTCCTTTTTAATTTTGAATGACAATGAACCCAGGAGAACCTGGTTGAAGGCTTAATACAGAGGACATTTGACTCCAAACATTTCCATTTGTGATAAAAAATATGACTAGAAAGCATTATGCTAAGTGAAATAAGCCAGGTGGTGAAAGACAAATACCATATGATCTCACCTTTAACAGGAATCTAATCAACGAAACAAACAAGCAAAATATAACCAAAGACACTGAAATTGAGAACAGGCTGACAGTGACCAGAAGGGAGAGGGGAGGGAATTTCAGGGGAAAAGGGGAAGAGTTTGCAGGAACAAGTATAAAGGACACATGGACAATAACAAGGGGGGAGTGGAGAGAGGAGAGAGGAGGGAGATGGGGAGGGATGGGGGGGTGGGACGGGATGGGGATAAAAGGCAGAAAACTGTACTTGAACAATTAAAATAAAAATAAATTTAAAAATTAAAAAAATATGTCTGCATAAGTTTTCAATCCTCTACTTCTGCAGTTATTGGTATAACAAATACAATTACTTTTTCCCATAAGATATGTTTTCCCCATAAGATTCCCACAAGAAATATAAATTTCACATTTCTAATAGAATGCCCAGGGCTTTACTTCTTGTTAAGAAATCTTTAAATATTTCATCAGAGTTAGACATAATCACAGCAGCATTTGGGACTGCACAGTCACATGTCTGTGGGTAATATCTTAGGAAAGAAAAACCTTCTTCATAAGCAGTGTGAGGACAAACAATCTCAAAATCAGTTTATAGTTATAACTAACATAAATATCTTCGTAAGCTCTGCTGTTAGATTTACAGCGTGTTAAGCATGGAAGCAGCACCCACTACACATTCGTTAATAGAAAGGCCATTTCCTTTCTCCTTATTCACCTGGCCGCTGCCCTTCCTCTCCCATTCAGAACACCGGCCCTTGCAGTGGACACTGTTTCAACATGTGCTCTCCTCTTATCCTCACATTCTGAATTTCCGCCTTGGATCTTTCATCAAACCATCAAGGTTTTTCTACTAAACCATACATAATTTACAGTCATTAATGATAAACCACCAACTCAAAAGGACTTGAACTGCTTACAGTAATCAAAGATAAGATCTCACATGAGATGTGAAAAAGAAGAAAGGCTGATTATATCTTGAGGGACCACATAATATATTGTCCAAATGGGACATTTTTGAGAATAAGAGAGCGCTATTAATAATTACACAATCATAACAGGCATAATCCAGGTAAACCAGGATATATAATTACTCTGAGTAGTTTACGGATAATTTCTGTAAATAAATAATTCCCAGAAAACCAATGGCAAAGGGGAAATATTACACAAATCCCATTTTGTGAAAAAACCACACCAGTTAGACCAAAATTCCTAAATTTTGACTTACAGAAATATATTGTACAGATGTTACATAGGAACACTGGAAAACACAATGACAGTATGATGTAGTGCATGAATAGTGATTTATGTAACATGTAACTATATGGGTAGTACCAGCAAAACAGAAATGTATACATAAACACATGTACAGGTATACTTACAAACTGAATGCATCATGACCACTATTCCTAAAATTTCTGAAGCTATAAGTAGGTTATATATTTTTCCTATCCATTCTTATAATTTACCTAATTAGTATATCAATTTTATTAATAAAAAGTTCTAAATTAGTCATATAATTGAGAGTTTTTGTCATGAATACATGTTGAATTTTGTCAAACAGTTCTTCTACATCTATGAATGATCATGTAATTTTTCTTTTTTTAGCCTCTTAATGTTACATTAATTGATTTTCAAATGTTAAACCAGTGTCACATACCTTGGATAAATTCTATTGGTCATGGTGTGTAATATTTTTTATACATTGTTAGATTTGATATGCTTATATTTTCTTGAGGATTTTGTTGAGGATTTATGTTCATGGCAGATATTGGTCTGTAATTTTCTTGTGATGTCTGTGTGATTTTGGTATTAGGGTTAATGCTGGACTTGGAGAATGAGTTGAAAGTATTCTCTCTCCTTTTATCATCTGAAAAACACAGTAGAGAATTGGTATAATTTCTTTCTTAAATATTTGGTCCCATCTGGGCCTGGCAGTTTCTATTTTTGGAAGTTACTAACTGTTGACTCAATGTATTTAATAGATATAGGCCTATTCAGATTGTCTATTCCCTCTTGTGTGAGTTTTGGCAAATCATGTCACCCCCTACACCTATCACATTAGTAAAGGGCTATTTACAGTAGTTCCTTTTACCTGGTACATCATAGTGGGCTTAGGTTATCAAATTTGTGAGCACAGAGTTGTTTGTATTATTCTTTTATCATCTTTTTAATGTCCATGGGATCTGTAATGATATCCCCTCTTTCATTTCTGATATTAGTAATTTGTGTCCTTTCTCTTAGTTAGAGTGGTTAGAGGGTTATATTATTGATCTTTTCAAAGAAACAGGTTTTGGTCTCCTTGATTTCTACCAATTCCCTGTTTTAAATTTCACTGACTTCTGTTCTATTTTTATTATTTCTTTTCTTATGCTTACTACTTTGGATTTAATTTGCTTTTTTTATTCTAGTTTCCTAAGGTAGAAATTTAGATTGACTAATTTTAGATCTTCTTTTCTAATACATGCATTCAAAGCTATAGATTTCCCTTTAAGTACTGCTTTTGCTGCATCCCAGAATTTTTATTTACATTTAGTTCCAAATATTTTTTAAAATTTATCTTGTGATTTCTTTTTTTTTTTAAGATTTTATTTATTTAGTTTTAGAGAGAAGGGAAAGGAGGGAGAAAGAGGGAGAGAAACATCAGTGTGTGGTTGCCTTCATGTGTCCCCCACTGGGGACCTGACCTGCAACCCAGGCATGTGCCCTGACTGGGAATTGAACCAGTGACCCTTTGCTTCACAGGCCCGTGCTCAATCCACTGAGCTACACCAGCCAGGGTGTGATTTCTTTTTTAAACCATGTGTTATTCATAAGTATGTTATTTAATCTTCATGAATTTTGGGGTTTCCCAGTGATCTTTCTGTTTTTGATTTCTAGTTCAATTCTACTGTGATCTGACAGCATACATTGCATGATTTCCATTCTTTCAAATTTTCTAAGTGTGTTTTATGGCCCAGAATGTCGTCTTATGTTGGTGAATGTTCCATGTGAGTTTGCGAAGAATGTGTATTCTGCTGTTTTGGGATGAAATCCAGTTGATAGTTTAGTTGAGTTCAGCCATACCCCTATTGATTTCCTGTCTGTCAGATCTGTCCATTTTTAAAGAGGGGTGTTGAGATCTCCTATTATTGTAGTCATTAATCTTTTTCTCCTTGCAGTTCTATCAGTTTTTGTCTCATGTATTCTGATGCTTTGTTGTTAAATGCATACAAATTAAGAACTGTCAGCTCTGTTTGTAATTAATATAGCTAAGCTACTCTACTTTCTTTTGATTAATGTTAGCGTGGTCCATACATTTATTTTTAATCCTCTCATGCATCTATATTTAAAATGGGTTTCTTGTAGACAACATATAGTTGAATAATGTTTTTTGATCCAGGCTTAAAATCTCTGTCTTTTAATTGGACCATTTAGATCATTGACATCCAAAGTGATTATTGACATACTTGGATTGATAGCTACCATATTCATTATTGTTTTCTATTTCCTGTCCTTTTTCTTTGTACTTATTTTAGTTTTCCACTTTTTCCTCTACTTTTGTGGTTTTAAATAAGCACTTTATAAGATTCCATATTCTTTGCTTTCATATCATATCAATTATACTTTTGGTTTTTACTCTTTTTATTTTAATGATTTACTTAGAATTCACAATAAACACTTAAAACTAATCCAAGTCTAGCCTATGGTGCTTAAGCCTGACTGCTGGGTGCAGATTGACTAGACTAACAACCGAAAGAGACAGCCTCAGACAGTAGATCCCTGGCGGGGTAGGGAGGCAGAGTGGACTAGAGATGCTTGAGGAGAGAATGGGGACTGAGGCTTTAGGGAGAAAACTGGGAGAGTAGCAGCTGGGATCCTACTGCTGAGCCAACCCCCATATAGCAGCACCCATCCTGCTCAGGAAGACCACTTCCCTCTGAGCAACAGCAACCTGAGAGGAAATAATAGCCCCCAAGTGGAGGAGGGATTCTGCCCCTCCCTAAGGTGCTTAAACCTGACTGCTGAGTGAAGAGTAACTAGATTAACATCTGAAGAAGTCAGCCACAAACAGTTGATCCCTGGAAGTCTCAAATGGGCTGCCTAAGGTCAGACATAGTCAACATCTTGAGGTGGATCCAGAAAGAAAAAAATTGTAACTACTATATGCTACCTAAACGAAATTCACCATGGTTTTCTCCATGATTTGGGATATTTTCTTTCCTGCATAGCTTTTTAACATTCATTTCTTGTCCATCAAGTTTGTACATATTAAGTCACTAGATTTTATACTGTAGTTTATTTCAATTCACATATTTTGCCCCTCCCTTCTCTTACCTCATTTTACCTTCTTCTTTCCTCTTCCTATTTTCATTGCAAATTTTGTATTCTCCCTTACTACAACCTGTTTCCACCCTGCACTCTTACTATTTCTCCCCTCTCCACCCTCTCAAAACCAATTCTCTTATAAATGGTCATATTACATTCTTTCCCCCAACTCTTAAAATACCCACATTATCTCTCCACCTTTAGCAATCTTTGCTCATTGGCTGTGGACAGGGTAGTTTTTGTTGCTTTTGTTTTCAATTTTACCTCTATGAATCCACTAATTTTGTATTTCAAATCACAAATTTTATCATTCCTCTCTCCTACTCTTTTTTATCTCAAATTTTAATTTTCCCTGTCTTAAGCTGGTTTTCATTCCGCACTCGTAGTATTCCCTCTCTCTCTATCATCTCAAAATCACTTCCCATTCCTCTAGACACCACTTAAGCTTTTCTTCCTTGTTTTGCTCCCTCTTATTTCCATCCCACCTATAATAATTTTAGCTCATTTGTTGTTATTAGGGCTGCGGAGGATCTTTCTTTCCAATTTGGTTCCTGTTTCTTAATTATTTACTCACTTTTTTACTTCCTTTTTCTTTCTCTCTCTCACTTTATTTTATTTTAATTTCTGTTTAAACTGAACACTATATACTTCCTTTCTCTTACTTCATTCTTCTTTCTTCATTCCCTTTTTTTATCTATGATATAAATTTTACTTTCTCTCTTTGCATCACTCTGATTCCCAACTCTTATTAGTGCTTCTCCCTCTATCTTCTCAAAATCATTTTTCTTTCAGTGGGTCACCTCATATTTGGTCTCTATTCTTATAAAAGTCTTAATCTCCTTACACTCTTACTAATACTGGTCCATTTGCTATTGATAGTGGGATTGCAGGGGGGAGTTATTTTTGTGGGTGTGGGTTTGTTTTCTGGACTCTGTGGTTTTCTTCTGGCAGCATCTACATAACAGCATACAAGATGTGGTGGGTGAAGTGACCCTCAGTCAATCAGCTGGAGGGAAGGACCCACCAAAGAATTACCCAACAACAATTGAAACCCAATTGCACCCAGAGAGCCAACATAAACAGCATAAAGGACATCCTAAGAGCATCAAGTTCAAGAGTTCAAGGAGACGGAACCACTGAATCTCACAGGTCTCCTACCATAGAAGTACACAGCACAAAGAAACGGAGTCAAAACAGATCAATTTAACACAGAAAAGCAAAGAAGAGTGTCCCCAAAATTGGGAAGACAAAGAAACAAACCCCAATTGAAAGGAAAGGAGAAACCCTCAGAAAGAGTGCTAAATGAAATAGAGGCAAGTAAACTATCACATACTGAGTTCAAAACAATGATTATAAGGAAGCTCAATGAGTTTAATGAAAATTACCAAAATCTACAGGGAAGTTACAAAGAACTTACTGCAAAATAGAACAGCATGAAAAAGGACATAGAAACTAATAACAAGAGCCAGGAGGAAATACAGAATACAATTTCTGAATTGAAGAACACAGTAGAAGGAATCAAAAGTAGGCTAGATGAAGCAGAGGATTGAATCAGTGAGCTGGAAGACAAGGTAGAAAGAGCAAGAAAAGGAAAAAAGACTCAAAAAGAATAAAGAGGAGTTAAGGGAACTGCAGGACAACATGAAAAGTAATAATATCCATATCAGAGGGATACCAGAAGGAGAAGAAGAGGAGCAAGGATAGAAAACCTGTTTGAAGAAGTAATGATGGAAAACTTCCCTAAGTTGATAAGAGAAAAAGTCCCATGAGTCCAGGAAGCACAGAAGGTCCCGATAAGATGAACCCAAAGAGGCCCACTCCAAGACACATAATTAAAATGGAAAAATTTAATGGCAGAGTATATTAAAGGCAACAAGGAAGAAACAGCCAGTAACAAACAAGGGAGCTCTGATAAGGCTATCAGCTGATTTCTCAACAGAAACACTACAAGTCAGAAGGGAATGGCAGGAAATATTCCAAGTAATGAAAAGCAAAGGCCTGCAATCAAGACTACTCAACACAGCAAGGCTCTCATTCGAAATGAAAGGTGAAATAAGGAGCTTCCTAGGCAAAAAGAGGCAAAAAGAATACGTCTCCTCCAAATCAACATTGCAAGAGATGCTAAAGGGACTGCTTTAAGAAGATTAAGGAAAAGAGCAAGAGAGAGAGGAACACAAGTACAAAGGGGAAAATGTAATGAATAAGTGTTTTTCAATAATAACTTTAAATGTAAATTGATTAGCTGAATGGATAAGAAAACATGACATGGCCCTAGCTGGTGTGGCTCAGTGGATTGAGTGCTGGCCTGTGAACAGATTAATTCCCAGTCAGGGCACATGCATGGGTTGCAGGCCAGGTCTCCAGTAGGGGGCACATGAGAGGCAACCACAGGTTGATGTTTCTCTCCCTCTCTTTCCCTCTCCAAAAAATAAATAAATAAAATATTAAGGAAATAGAAAACATGATCCACATGTAGGCTGTCTGAAAGAGACCCACCTTAAAACAAAAGATATACACAGGCTGAAAGTAAAGGGATGGAGAAAAATATTCCAAGCAAACGAACATGAAAAAAAAAAAAGGTGGGATAGCAACAATTCTATCAGATAAAATGATACCAAAACAAAGGCCATAATAAGGGTCAAAGAAACTCACTATTTAATACTTAAAGGAGTAGTCCAAAAAGAAGATATAACAATTATAAACATATATGACTCAACATAAGAGCACCTAAATACATAAGGAAAACCTTGGAGAACTTCAAGAAAGATATCAACAGCAGCACGGTCATTATAGGGTATTTACACCTCAATGTCAACAATGCATAGATCTTCCAAGCCAAGAATTAACAAGGATACTGTGGCACTGAATGGCACTCTATTTAAACAGGTAATTGATGTATACAGAATATTTCACAACAAAGAAACAAAATATACATTCTTCTCAAATGCACACAAAACATTTTCAAAAACACATGGTAAGACAAAAAACAGGCCTCAACAAATTCAAAAATACTGAAATCATATTAAGCATCTTCTCAGATCACAATGGCTTGAAACCAGAAACCAACCACAAGGAAAACACTCAAAAACATCTGTATACATGGAGAATGAATAATGTGTTATTAAATAATGAATGGGTTAACAGTGAGATCAAGGAAGAAATCAAAAAGTATCTGGAAACGAATCAAAATGAAAACACAACAACCCAAAACCCATGGAACACAGTGATGGCTGCCCTGAGAATGATATTCATAGCATATGCAAGCCTACCTATAGAAGACAGAAAAATCTCAAATAAATAACCTAACCCTACATCTACATAGTCTAGAGAAACAACAACAAACAAAGCCTAAAGTAAGTAGGACAAAGTAAATATTCACGATCAGAGCATAATTAAATGACTAGAGACTAAAAGAACAACTCAAAGGATCAATGAATCCAGAAGCTGGTTCTTTGAAAATATAAACAAAATTGACAAATCTTTAACCAGACTCATCAAGAAAAAAAGAGAGAGGATACAAATAAATAAAATCGGAAACAAAAGAGAAGTTAAAATCAATGCCATAGAAATAAAAAAGGTTATATGAAATTACTACGAACAACTACATGACAACAAATTGGACAACCTGGGCGAAACAGACACATTTCTAAAAACATACAATCTTCCAAAACTGAATCAGGAAGAAGCAGAAAGCCTGAACAGACCAATAGCAACTAGTGAAACTGAAGCAGTAATAAAAAACTCTGGCTACACAAAAGCCTGGACAGGATGGCTTCATAAGTAAATTTTACCAAACATTTAAAGAAGAACTAACTCCTATTCTTCTCAAACTATTCTTAAAAATTCAAGAAAAGGAAAGACCTCCAAACTCTTTTTATGAGGCCAATATTATCCTAATTCCAAAACCAGTTAAAAACACAACAAAGAAAGAAAGCTACAAGGCCAATATTGCTGGTGAACATGGGTGCCAAAATCCTTAACAAAATATTGGCAATCTGGATCCAGCAATACATTAAAAAGACCACGCACCGTGATCAATTGGGTTTCATCCCAGGGATGCAAGGATGGTACAATATTTGCAAATCAATAAACATAATGCACCACATTAACAAAATGAAGGATAGAAATCACATGATCATATCAATAGGTGCAGAAAAAGCATTTGATAAGGTACAGCACCCATTTATGATCAAAACACTCAGCAGAGTGGGAATAGAGGGAGCATTCCTCAACACAATAAAGGCCATATATGAGAGACCTGCAGCCAACATCATACTCAACAGGCAAAAACTAAAAGCTTTCTCCTTAAGATTAGAAACAAGACAAGGGGTTCTGCTTTCACCACTCTTATTCAACATGGTACTGGAAGTTCTAGCCACAGTGGTCAGACAAGAAAAAGAAATAATAGGCATCCAAGTTGGAATGGAGAAAGTACAACTCTCACTGTTCATACACAACATGATAGTGTACACAGAAAACCCTATAATCTCCACCAAAAACTACTCAATCTAATAAGTGAATTTGGCAAAATAGAGGGATGCAAAGTCAATATTCAGCAGTAGATAGCATTTTTGTACACCAACAATGAAATATCAGAAACAGAAACTATAAGAAAATTCCCATTTACTATAGCAACAAGAAAAATAAAGTGCCTAGGAATAAACTTAACCAAGGAGGTAAAAGACCTTTACTCAGAATAACTATAGAACACTGAAGAAAGAAACTGAAGAAGATACAAACAGGTGGAAGCATATACCATGTTCCTGGATTAAAATCATTAACATCATTAAAATGTCAATACTACCCAAAGCAATCTATAGATTCAATGCAACCCCTATTAAAATACCAATAGCATATTTCACAGATTTAGAACAATATTTCAAAACTTTAGTGGAACCAAAAAAGACCCCCAATAGCCTCAGCAATCTTGAGAATGAAGAATGAAGTAGGAGGGATCATAATATTTGATATTGAACTATACTATAAGGCACCTGTCAACAAAACAGTCTGGTACTGGCATAAGAACAGATACCTAGATCAATGGAACAGAATAGAGAGTCCAGAAATAAACCTATGTCTCTATGGTCAATTACTATGTGATAAAGGAGGCATGAGCATACAGCAGAGTAAAAATACCCTCTTTAATAAATGGTGTTAGAATAACTACATGGGTACATGCAAAAAAAATGAAACTACACCATGAACTTACACCCTACACCAGAAAAAACTCAAGATGGATAAAAGACTTAAATATAAGTCGGGATGCCATAAAAGTCCTAGAGGCAGTAAAATTTCAGATATCCCATGTAGCAATATTTTTGCCAATATATCTCATAGGGCAAGAGGAATAATGGAAAAAATAAACAAATAGGACTACATCAAGTTAAAAAGCTTCTGCATGGCTAAAGAGACTATCCTCAAAATGAAAAGGGAACCAACTGTATGGGAGAACATATCTGCCAATGACATGATCGGCTAAGGATTTGATCTGCAAAATATATAAAGAACTCATCCAACTCAACACCAGCAAGAAAAACTATCCAATTAAAAAAATGAGCAAAGGACCTGAATAGACACTTCTCTAAGGAAGACATACAGAGGGCCCAAAGACATATGAAAAGATGCTCAACATCACTAGCTATCAGACAGATGCAATTTAAACCACAATGAGCTACCACTTCACACTGGTCAGAATGACCATCATTAATAAGTCAACAAACAATGAGGCTGTGGAGAAAAGGGGACCCTAGTACACTGTTGGTGGGAATGCAGACTGGTACAGCCACTGTGGAAAATAGTATGGAGTTAACTCAGAAAACTAAAACTGGAACTGCCTTTTGACCGGCAATTCCACTGCTGGAATTATATCCTAAGAATCCTGAAACACCAATCCAAGAGAACTTAGGCACTCGTATATTCATAGCAGCATTATTTACAATAGCCAAGTGCTGGAAACAGTGTAAGTGCCCATCAGTAGATCAGTAGATGAGGGGATCCAAAAACTATGGTACATTTACACAATAGAATACTATGCAGCAGAATGAAAGAAGGAACTCCTACCTTTCACAACAGCACAGATAGAACTGGAGAGTATTATGCTAAGTGAAATAATCCAGGCAATGATAGACAAACACAATATGATCTCCCTTATAACAAGAACCTAATGAATAAAACAAACAAATGAGCAAAACAGAACCAGAGGCATGGAAACAAAGAACAAACTGACAGGGACCAAAGAGGTGGAAGGGAGCTAAGGGAGGAAAGAAGGAGAAGAATCTAGTTAAAGAAAAAGTATAAATAATCCATGGATATGGACAACAGGGTGGGGACTGACTGTGAGAATAGGGTATGGGCAGGGCAGGGGACAACAATGGGATAAAATTGGGATAACTGTCACAGAATAACAATAAAAAATAAAAACAAAAAGTCAAAGATGAAGATCTTGGCTCCATCTCAACAATACCCATGTTTAGTAGATTTGATTTAGTAGATTTCATTTACATACTGACTATATTCATGTCCTATAAATATACTAGGTCATTAAAGCAAAATAAAATACATTACTTCTAAAGAACAAGTAGATGGAACAAGTAGATCAAAACTGTGAATTTAAAACTCTGTATAAATTGCTCATGTTTACATGTAGCCTCTGAAACAGGAAATTCATCCAGTTGCCTGCAGAAGCCTTCTCTGTTCATGTATAACTGAGTAATTATCTCAACCAGAACAATGTGTTCTGAAAACGAATTAAACTTCTCAAGAAAATAAATGATTTCTGAGCCAAATAACTTTCAAACAACAGAGAGTGAATATTTGTAATTAACATGTTTTTTCATGCTTTCTTACATTTTTGTTCATAATTCAATATCAGAAGCCTAAATTATTTCTGCTGAAATAATTTGGTACAGAAAAAAAATTATTAGAGGGCTTTTCCCCTCTAAACTTTGCCATGCTACGCCAGCTAAAGGTAACATAAATTAGGCACATCATATACAAACATCTAATCATCTATGGCTAGTTTTCTACTTTATTTTAGTTAAAAGCCAAAAAATATCATTATTGCTCAGCCATAAGCTATTTCCAATGTTTCAGTACAGATGTTCCCGATTATTTATGCTTATCCATTTATTCCCTATGTTTCTCCCACTTTTCCACTTTGAAAGCCTAGGACCTAAAATCTGAAATCAGCAGCTACTGGCCTTCACACAGATCATACACCAGTCACACTAACCTCCACACAAATCACACTAAAAGGTATTAACAACTAACTATATTTTAAATTACATGAATAATTATGTACAAATATATTATAATATAAGTATATATACATTACATGGCACATATAATTATGTACCAATACATGTACCATATGTATTAATTATGTATTATATATTAATACATATAATTATATGTACCATATAATGTATAAAATAATAATATCAAAAGTTTAATTATTTATTAATTAATAATTTAAAACTGCAATAAGGTAGGTTAGGGAGTTCTGCTCCTGGCAAAGATGTTGAACAGCAGGACAGATTAATTAGAAATATTACAACTAGAAAATAACTACTACAAAACTATAAAAGCATAGTTTTTTAACCAATTGTGGATGCAAAGAAGTGTAAATGATCTAAATACTGGACAAGGCAGGGCCCCTGCCTAAGTGAGCAGAGATCATCAAAAACTTCATGGAGTAGCAAAGGATCAAACCTGACACAGGTGACAGGATTAGGCTGGAAGAAAAGGTAGCCAGTTGCAGTTAGAAGTGCCTGGGCTGGCTGGACAGATGGGAATCTGGAGGAACTCCAGACCCAGAGCTGATTCTCTTGGGTCTGGGTGTTACCAAGTGCCTAGAGGCACAGGAGGCTCAGGGAGAAGCTGGAAAGCAGAGGGATCCCCTGCTATCTACTGGTCCTAAATCACTAGAGAGGAGGACATAATGCATACAAGAAAGTCCTGTTTTTCAATACATTTGAAACCAGAGATGAACTAAAACTAAACCTGCAGCCTATCCCAAACCCAGTGCAATTCCTAACTAAACCAAAGAGATCAGTCCCTGTGTTGGTTTCCTAGGACTGCCATAACAAATTACCACAATATCGGTGGCTTTAAACAACAGGGATTTCCTCTCTCATAGTTCTGGAGGCCAGAAATCTGGAATCAAGTTTTGGCAAGGCTGCACTCCTTCAGAGAGCTCTACGAGAAAACCATCCTTGCCTCTTCCAGTGACCTTTGGCTCTAAGTGTTCCTCCGCTTGGGGCTGCTGCATCACTACACGGTCTTCTTCGTCTTCTCTTCTCTCTCTTATTAGGACACTTGTAATTGGATTTAAGGCCTACTGGACAACCTTGAATGGCCTCATTGCCAAATCTTTAACATAATTACTTCTCAAATACCCTTTCCCAAGTAATGTCACAATCACAGGTTTGTGAGGGGGATATATCATTTTGAGGGCTACCATTGCACCCACTGAAGTCCCTGAGACTAGCTGCCTAATAGAATAAGAGGCATGGGCTCTCTGGGGGAAAATAAAATCTACTTTAGGCTCTACAGTTCTTCTATATACAATGTCCAGCATATATAAAAATTTATAAGAAATGTAAAGAAACAGGATAATGTGACTTGTAATCTAAAGAAAATATAGCCAATAGAAGCAAACTAACATATGACACAGGTGTTGAAATTAGCAGTCAAGGACATTAGCTATTTTAAATATGTTAAATGAAACAGAAAAAAGATAAGCAAATGGGTAGAAAGATGAAATTCAACAGAAAAGTATATACTATCTCAAAAAAAACCAAAATGAATATTCTAGAATTTAAAATTTCATATCTAAAATTAAGAATTCATTGACGAAACTTAACAGCAGAATGCAAACAGCCCTAGAAAAAGCAAGTGATATGAACAAGAGATCAATAGAAATTATTTGAATTCAAGCACAAAGGACAGAATAAAAACAAAACAGAGTTTGAGAGATTTGGGATTCTCTCAGTCTAACATATGTGTAACTATTATCCCAGAAGGAGAGGGGACAGAAAATGAGCAAAATCACTATTTGAAGAGGTAATAGCTGAGATTTTTCCAAAATTTATGATGAACATTAACATATTCAAGAAACTGAATCAATTCCAAACATGAAAAATACAAAGAAAGTACCTGCATTTTAAACATAAAGCAAAAAATACACATCAAGCCAAACTGAAAATGCAAGTGAAAGATCTACAGATTATCAGATTCAATGGGCAAGTCTCAACTCTGCCTGTTTTTAATATCAAAGAAGTCTGAACAGGAGAGTACACAGTGTATGATTCCATTTACAGGAAGCAAAAGAACAGGAAAAATCAACCTTGGTAAAACTGAAGTCAAAATAACGAATTACCTCTGGAGAGATAGGGAAGAAGGAAGTGGTATTGATTGAGAGGAGCTTAATAGAAAAATTTTGAGTGGTGGAAATACTCTCTATTTTGACCTGGATAGAATCTTTACAAGAAAGAGAAGGGATGGCTAGATATATAAACATTAAGTGAGTTGTACACTTACGATGTATACATTTTACTCTTGATAAATTATCCTTTAATTAAAAAAATAAAACCCATTGCGAATGGGCCTACAAATATTTACTCCATTGTGGCATGCTTATTAGTCTGATAATAAGACTGATTCAGAATTAATAGAGCTCTAAAAAAACCATTCATTTATTTATTCAATTTACCAGTACTAACAGAGTGCTTACTATATTCCTAGGACTATTTTAGGTACTAGGAATGTATCAGTGAACAAAAGAGAGAAAAATCCCTTTCCTTTGAAGCTTATATTCTAGTAGGGATAATCAGGTACCATCAAGTAAATAAAAATTTTTAGCAGGTTAAAGGTGGTTACAGCTGGAAAAAAATAAAGTTAAGGAGATTAGGAGTGTGCCAGGTCCAGAGCTACTACAATTTTAAATAAAGTGATGCAGGGAGACTTAACAGTTAAAGGCATTAGAGATTTGGATAAATCAGGAAGAATATTACAGAGAGAACAGCCAGTGCAAAGATTCCTAGGCAGCAACCTGTTAGAAGTCTAGTTTGCTAGAGCAGGGTGAGCAAGACAGAAAGTAGTAAGAGAGGTAACAGTACGGCCACATCAGATAGGGTGTTATAAACTTTGGCTTTTACTCTTGGGAGAGATACACAGGCACTAGATGGTTTTGTGCAGAATGGTAACATACCTGACCTGTGTTTTACAAGAATCAGTCTGACTGCTGTATTGAGACTGTTGGGGCAGATGGGAAGTGGATAAGCTAAAAGCTGGAAAACCAGTTAAGAGGTTTGCGTAATAATCCTGGTGAGAGATGACAAAGATGATGGTGACCTGAACTAGAATGATATTAATCAAAGTGGTGGAAAATGAAGCCTAATTCCATGTACATTTGAAAGATAAAGCCAAACTCTTGGCTGTCAGACTTGAATATTAATTATTATAGGATGGGAGGAGTCCAAGGTAATGCCATGTTTTTGACTTAAGCAATGGCAAGAATAGAATGATCATTGCCTGAGACAGGGAAGACAGTGAGCAGAGAGAGAAGATTGTGTATTCAAATTTGGGACATACCAAATCTGAGCTACCTATTAGATACCAAGCAGAGGAGTCAAATAGGTAGTTTGATATAGAAGTCTGGAGTTCATAAGCATCTAGATGATCTTCAAAGCTATGACTTTTAATGAAATTACAAAAGAAATAAATATAACTGAAGAAGAGGTCCAATGACAAGCCCTTGTGTACACCCATGTTAAGAGTTTGGGAAGATAAAAAGGACTAATGTAAAAAAAGTCTGAGAAAGAACTGGCAATGCGAAGTACAAAAACTAAGAGAATGTAGTGCCCTGGAGGTCAGGTAAAGATGATGTTAACAGCTCTTCCGGCCAAGATGGAGGCATAGGTGGACACACTGTGCCTCCTCTCACAACCAAAATTAAGGACAACAAATATTTAGAAACAAGAAAACAACCAGAACTCATAGAAAACTGAACAGTACGGAAGTCCAACAACCATTCATCCAGACCGGTAAGAGGGGTGGAGTCGCGGCAGGAAAAAGCGGAGGTGTGGACTAGGCATGCAGGCAGCAGCGGCTGGCAGATCCCAGGCACACAGGCAGCGGCTAGCAGACCCCAGGTGCACAGGCGGTGGCTAGCAGACCCCGGGCACCAGATGGCAACTGTGCAGACCCAGTGAAGCCGTGCAAGGCAGCTGGCTGACCAGGTGGTCCCACATTTGCGTGCAGGTAATCCAGGCGAAAGGGAAGTGACGAAAGGGACTGGAATCCGAGAGAGCGCGAAGCAAGCCCCGTTGTTTCCTCTCAGACCCCGCCCCCACATACAGTATCACTACCCAGAGACTGGGCTGCCCCGCCCTGGGGACCACCTAAGGCTCCATCCCTCACTACATAACAGCTGCTACCAGACCAAAACAAAAACAAAAATGGCTCAAACCAGAGAACAAATCAAAGCCCCAGAGCAAATTCATCTAAGCGACAAAGACATAGCCAACCTATCAGATGCAAAGTTTAAAACCCTGGTGATTAGGAAGCTCGCAGAATTGGCTGATTTTGCTCGCAAATTAGAGGAACAAATGAAGGCTACAATAAGTGAAATGAAGAAAAATGCACAGGGAACCAATAGAGATGGGAGGAAAACTGGGACTCAAATCAATGGAGTGGACCAGAAGGAAAAAAGAAACAACCAAACAGAAAAGAATGAAGAAACAAGAATTCAAAAAAATGAGGAGAGGCTCAGAAACCTCCAGGACATCTTGAAACGTCCCAACATCCAAATTATAGGGGTACCAGAAGGGGAAGAGGAAGAGCAACAAGTGGAAAGCTTATTTGAACAAATAATAAAGGAGAACTTTCCCAATCTGGCAAAGGAAATAGACTTCCAGGAAGCTCAGAGAGTCCCAAAGAAGGTGGACCCAAGAAGGAACACACCAAGGCACATCAGAATTACATTAGCCAAGATTAAAATGAAGGTGAGAATTCTAGAAGCAGCAAGGGTTAAGGGCACAGTCACCTACAAAGTTCCCATCAGACTGTCAGCTGATTTCTCAAAAGAGACCTTACAGGCAAGAAGGGGCTGGAAGAAGTATTCCAAGTCATGAAAGGCAAGGACCTACATCTAAGATTGCTCTATCCAGCATAGCTGTCATTTAGAATGGAAGGGCAGATAAAGTGCTTCTCAGATAAGGTCAAGTTAAAGAAGTTCATCATCACCAAGCCCTTATTTTATGAAATGTTAAAGGGACTTATCTAAGAAAAAGAAGATAAAAAAGATGAACAGTAAAAAGACGGCAAACTCACAGGTATTAACAACCACACCTAAAACAAAAGCAAACTAAGCAAACAGCTAGAACAGGAGCAGAAACACGGAAATGGAGATCACATGGAGGGTTAGCAACAGGGGAGTGGGAGGAGGAGAGAGGGGGGAAAAGGTACAGAGAATAAGTAGCATAGATGGTGGGTAGAAAATAGACAGGGGGAGGGCAAGAATAGTGTGGGAAATGTAGAAGCTAAAGAACTTATGAACTAAAGGCGGGGAATATGGGTGGGAGGGGGTGTGCAGGGTGGAGGGGAACGATTAGGAAAAATGGACAACTGTAATAGCATAATCAATAAAATATATTTTTAAAAAAGACAGTGTTAACAGAAGTATACAAACTCTTTCAACGAGGCTACCTTTCGATGGAAATAAATGAAGAAGTGAAGGAAATGATGTTTTTAAAATAAAAGAAATACCACCATATTTGTTTGCTGATGGAAATTTTCTTGTGGAAAGAGAAATATATGATAGAAGAAAGAGGGTTAAGTTACTGACACATGCTCAAGTAAGCAGGAGGGGTTGGGACACAATGAAGGGGGTTGCTTTCAATGGAAACATGGAAAGTTCATCTAAAACTACAGGAAGATAAGTGGGATATATGGGAACAGAAGCAGATGGGTGGGTGTATATGGTGTTGCACATGTGTAGAAGACTATTCTGATTGCTTCAATTTCTAGGTAGAACAGAAAGTAATAAACAAGCCCTGGCTGGTATGGATCAGTGCATTGAGCGCTGGCCTGCGAACCAAAGGATTGCTGGTTGATTCCCAGTCAGGGCCCATGCCTGGGTTGTGGGCCAGGCCATGGAAGAAGCAACCACACATTTTGTGTGAGAGGCAACCACACATTGATATTTCTCTCCCTCTCTTTCTCCCTCCCTTCCCCTCTGTCTAAAAATAAATAAATAAATGTACCATAGTTTTTTGGTCCATTCATTTACTGATGGGCACCTAGGCTGCTTCCAACACTTGGCTATTGTAAATTGTGCTGCTATGAATGTTGGGGTGCATAGGTTCTTTTGGATTGGTGTCTCAGGGTTCTTAGGATATAATCCTAGCAGTGGAACTGCTGGGTCAAAATGCAGATCCATTTTTAGTTTTCTGAGAAAATTTTATACTGTTTTCCATGGTGGTTGTACCAGTCTGCAGTCCCAGTAACAGTGCACTAGAGTTCCCTTTTCTCCACGACCTCTCCACCACTTGTTGTTTGCTATGGTACATTTACACAATGGAATTCTATGCAGCAGAAAGAAAGAAGGAGCTCCTACCCTTTGCAACAGCATGGATGGAACTGGAGAGCATTATGCCAAGTGAAATAAGCCAAGTGGTGAAAGACAAATACCATATGATTTCACCTTTAACAGGAACCTAATCAACAAAACAAACAAGCAAAATATAACCAAAGACACTGAAATAGAGAACAGGCTGACAGTGACCAGAGGGGAGAGGGGAGGGAATTTCAGGGGAAAAAGGGAAGGGTTTGCAGGAACAAGTATAAAGGATACATGGACAAAAACAAGGGTGGGGGGGTGGAAACGGGAGGGAGGTGGGGAGGTCTTGGGGGGGTGGGCTGGGATGGGAGTAAAAGGCAAAAAAACTGTACTTGAACAACAATTTTAAAAAATAAAAAATAATAAATAAATCTTTTAAAAAAAGAAAGTAATAAAAATCATCAGCTGAGAATAAGGATGTGGCAAAAGGAGTGAGAAAGTTTAGGAGAGAGGAAGAGATGTGAAATAGTTATCTGAGAGAATGAGTCAACAAATTGTGAAAACAATGATTCCCAGTCAGCATTAGGGTTCAGGTAACATGTGTGTTTGTACAGGAAGTACAGGTGGCAGATCGTGTTTCTCCAGCCATGTTTAGTTTCATGAGGCAGATACAGAGTAGCAGAGAGTTAAATTTTGCCAAGGCTGTGGTTTTGACAAGAAAGTAAAATGAACTGACAAATAAGGAAGTGGAAAGAACATGCAATGATTTGATATCCATAATCTATGAAATTCATGCTGTGAAAAAAGGGGAAAAATAAAGTGAGAAATGTGAAACAGTGGTAGGATCAATAAATTACAGGCCCCAATGGAGTTGAAAAGCTGATAAGTTATTAAGCGGCAAGTAGTAATATTTAAGGGAATTACCTGCAAAGAAGGTAAGACAGGTCAGAGAGCTGGATGCAAAAAAAAAAAAATGCAATTATAAAAGGGTTACATTATTGCCATTAACAATATTTATTATAATTACTTATAATAAAATATATTACAACAGTTATATTAATTATTAGCATTAACAATACCGTGCTAAAGCATGAACTAAAGCACGGCAATGGGGCCCAGGGACTGAGGTAGGATGGAGGACAAGACAATCCAAGGAACTGAGAAGACAATGTTAGAAGGATCATCTATGTGTATATTGAAACCACCAAGAACAAAGACTGAGGTAGTGTTGGAGAGAGAGGCCCTAAACCTGCAGCTAAATAACCAAGGAATGAGGTGGCATTGGTAGGTGACTGTGGCTACGAAAAATAGTGGTGAACAGAGTTTGAAGGCATGAGATTGAAAGCTGGAGGGAAAGGGAGGAGGTCTGGAAATAACAATCAGACCCTGCAGGGCCCCCAGATCGAGAGGGCTACAGAAGAGGGAGCCAGATTTGTCTAAAGTAGAAAAGTGAACAGAATGTTCAGAAAAGAGTTTCTAGAAGGCACAAGACAATGACTGGGGACTAGGGGTGGGGAAGAGTTGAGAGGTGACCTGGGAGTCTGGGCCTGTTGATCAAGCTGCCATAAACAGGGATGAAGAGAGCAGTTGTGCCAAGGTGGTTCAGCATCAGCCCACACACCAAAAGGTTGTGGTTTCGATCACCAGATCCCTGGTCAGGGCACATACTTAGATTGCAGATGCAATCCCCAGTCAGAGTGTGGACAGAAGGTAACCCAAGAATATTTCTCTCACATCAATGTCTGTCTGTCTGTCTGTCTGTCTCTGTCATCAATAAACAGAACCTCACATGAGTATGGGGAAAAAAGGATGGTGTGAGCAATGGCAAGGCTTGAGGAGTTGGTAAAGAATGAGTACCGGGACTCCTTTTGGCTTCTTGGATGAAGGTAGGCAGAGAGGGGAGACTGGTCATATCCAGCATAGAGACCACTCCTGGACATACTTAAATACTCTACTCTTCCACTGCACAAAGTCACTGTACAGCCACTAATGCCTGCCATCTGGCCGAAAGCACACCAGGAAATTACAAGGACAAATGGGTCCTCCAACCTTGGCAGACACACAGAAACGTTCTGCTGGAGCCTGTGGTGTTCACTGCAGTATTTTGTGGGATGAAGGACAGAAGAGGTACACCTAATAAATATCCTTCAGTCAAGCTTTCCAAAAGTAAGTTCGGGAAAGGAAGAAAGATGTGAGCCTATTAAAACCCTTCATACTGGAAAAATTCAAAGAAATTCTGCAGTTTACCTTTAAGAATTTTAGGTACCAGTCAGTTGAGTGTTAAATTCCCAATATAAAGTGATAAACTTCATGCTTAATAAAATTCGGTAGCACGCATACGCACATTGCTACAGAAATAAGTGAATATTCCGTAATTCAGCTAAGGAGAGTGACTCAGTGAGGGAACCTGAATGAGTCTGCTCTCCTGAGAGGTGGGTGACCATCTCAACAGCCCGACTGCCTCTGAAAGCTGGCTAAATGCCATAGCAGCCCACACGTAGGCTGCTAAATGCTACCATCACAGTCATCTTCGCCATTTCTCTAAAAAAGTTTTTTTTTTTTCAGTAAAGTGACAACTTCGGCATCATAGTTATTACCAATTAAAAAGCAAGCACAGGGACAGAAGGCGATGGCAGTGGAGTAGATGGAAGCTGCAGTCACCTCCCAGGACCAAATTGGAATTACAACTAAATTATAGAACAATCATCCTGAATAACGAACTGAAGACTAGCTGAGAAGTCTTATAACCAAGGACCTATAGAAAAAGTCACATCAAGACTGTGTCACCCCAATAAACTCAATTTAAAAAATCAAATAAAAATCGAGAGAGAGAGACAGACAGACAGAGACAGACAGACAGACAGAAGAGAAGACAGACACAGAGGAGAAGATCATGTGAAGATGAAGTCAGAGACTGGAGTGATGCTACCTCAGTGAATCCCTGGAGCTTCCAGAAACTGGATGAAGCAAGGAAGGGTTCTCCTCTGGAGCCTTGGAAAGAAATACAGACCTGATAACACCTTGTGTTTGAATTCCTGACCTCCAAAAACGTAGGAGAATAAATTTCTGTTATATTAAGCTAATGAACAAATAAATGCACAGTGTGAAGTGGCCCATTTAATAAATTATAGCCCAAGTGCTGTGAGGCCTACACTTCACAATTATTACAGCAAAACTGAAACGTCTCACAGAAAAGTCTCTATTTCCCACTCTGTGTACTGTGGCCCTTAGCTTGGAACTGCGAGTCACTGAGCGTGCCTAAGAATCAGGACAAAGGCCCCCAACATCTCTCCCTTTCTGGGGTAAGCACACGAAATGTGCAGTGGAGATGCAGTGGGCACAGGTGACTGAGACAGCTACAGAGAAGCCCTGACCTCCATCCCGCACTGAAGAGCCCTGCCCGTGTCAGCAGGGCAGGGCAGAGCCCTCGCTGCATAGATGGCCGCTCTTCACAGTGCAGGGCAGTAGAAACACCTGGGTCCTTGTAAAACAGATTCACATGGAAGCCAAGTTCTGCCTCTTGCCAGACAGGTGACCTTGAGTGTTGGCACTTATGCAGCCTGACCTTCAATGTTCTCACCCACAGAATGGAGATAATGATGCTAAACTTGCCTAAGTGCAAGGTTTCCTAACAATTATTTGTAACACATGAAAGCACCTAACGCAGAGTAGGCATCAGTAAGTAGGATCATAGATGATGATATTGTCATGTACCAGTGAAAAAAAAGAATTATTTGGAAGTGACAGTGACAGTAGTGTGGGAACAGTGCAATTCATTGGGAGACCACAGCCTGCAGATCTAGTTGATCAGCAATCATTGTCTGTTCTGGCCCTGACAGCAAGCCCACCTGAGCTGTGGTAGGAGATCCAGGGCCTCAGAGGTGTGTGGTCCAAGGAAGGGAGGCAGGTTCTCACCTGGCCTCAGAATTCCCCTTTAGCTGGTTGCGTGGAAGTCCCCAGCACCTGTGCACTCCGAGTATGAAGCATCAGATATCTCACCTCCTGCTACAGACCGTATAATTGCTTGGTAAAGCTAAGAGCTAATTAATTTGTTGGGGTTTTCTGTTCATTGTTGGAGCTGCCTGTGGCTGGGAGCAGCTGTGCTCTATCAGGTGACATGGTCCATTTTGGGTGCACACACACGGGGATGAATCAGTCTCTCGTAAGTCTCAGACTATCCAAGGAACACAAACACAGATGTGTGCAAACAGCAAACTCAGAAAAGACTCACCAAATTTTTGCAGTTAAAAGTGGCAGACACTTATTTTTATTTTGAAAACATTATTTTAGGGATAAAATATTTTGCTGCTCGGGGAACATTCTTAAAATTCCACACAATCTCTACTCTTGCTCAGTTTAATTTCTGCAGATGCCTATCACTTATCTGATTAGCCTCATTTAACTAGTTGATAAAGTCCAGTTGTACACTGCTAGAAAAATAAAATAGAATTTTAAATCCCTCTGCAAAACAACTGTGACAATGTAATAATATATTTTGGTGGACATGAATGGTCAGCAGATGAGAAGCAGAGCTGGCCTGCCTGCTTCCACTCCCCAGGGGCCTGCTCCTCGGTCCTCTTCATTCCATGCCCCACTCTCCCCACCCATGTCATCCCTTATTCCCTATCTCTGGCTTGCACACTTCCCTCCTAGCTCCATCCCACAGTCACATTGTAACCAGCTATGGTACTCAAATATTTGGGTACCATAAATATGTACCCATATACACAGGCGATGTCCGTATCACTGCTGATTTTGTTGAGGCCTGTCTCCCACAAGTGCAAGAAATACCCTAATTAGTCCCTAACCTACAGTTCCTCCTAAATAAAACCTTGGGATTTTAACTTGATTTTGAATACACATAGTTCTGAAAGAACGTGAAGGGATTAGGCAAAGAACATATATCCCTAACCCATAGACACAGACAACTGTGTGGCAATGGCCAGAGGGAATGGGGGCCTGGGGAGGGGAGCTGGGTGCACGTGGGCAAAGGAGAAAATATGGGGACATCTGTGATAATGTCAACAAAAATAAAGTTTAAAAAATCTGAGTTTTAGGTTCAAATTCTAGATAGATTAATCACCAGAAAAATCAAATCATTTATAAAAAAATTTGCTCCTATGGAGCTATCTATCCAAAAGAAAATGGTCAAAGCCTTTTAATGATCATCTTTTCCAGGTGAAAAGTGCTTAAAGAGGATGTAAGAGACTTAAGTACAAAGCCTGCGTTTTTTGAGCATCTAACAGTCTCAACAGTCTCAAAAGTCTCAATAATAAGCCCAAGTTAGGGTTAGGCTAAGGGTTAGAGTTGGAGTTAAGATTAAAACACACAAAAAATAATAAAAATAAGCCCAAGTATATCCTAGTGGGAAGAAGAAATGGCTCTCACCTCAGACCTCGATCCTGGAGATGTGGGACTGACAGAGATGATTCCTAACCATAGAGCGAGTGGTGCTGCAGAAATTGCACAAATATTTTATCTGTCCACTGGGCTGGCCTGCGTTGGGGTTCCAGACTTCTTCAACTAGGCCGCAAGACTCAGCCCAATTCCGAATCTCCCCCAGAGGGGAGAGTGGGCCATTCGGGGAACTGTAAACCCTGGCCACAACGATGGATCTAGTGGCTGGCTCTTGACCCCGTCAGAACCCTCCCATGACTTTGGATCTTTCTGGCCAAGTGGTAAGGAAGACTATTGCCATGGCGGTTACTGTGCTAAGATGATGTGAGGACAGATCTGCTGCTGGCTTTGCAATATCTAAGGGGAGATTGTCCATCTTCAGGAGGAAAGGTTAATAGCCACACTGGGAAGGAGAGGTGGGAGACAAAGACAGAGAGAGTTCTGGAGAAAGATACAGAGAAATAAGATCTGAAGGAAAAGGGAGTGAGGGAGCAGAAGGAAGACTGACAATGTTGGATGAGACCTTGGATTCAGTGATGCTTGTCCTCCCATTTAAGTGAGCCAATAATCCTTCCTCCCTCCTCCCCCTACTTTTTTAACCTATGCTAGGTTAGCCCTGCATGTCTCTCACTTGCAACACAGGAACCTTAATAAATATTCTTTAAGCAATTCCTTCAAAATTGAAAGTTGCACCCAAAGGCAAGGCCAAGCAGGGCCCTGTGTAACTTACAGGAAATACTAGAAAATTAGGCCTCCAAACAGCTATTAAAAGTGAACTTTGGTACAGAGTGCTGGTACTTAAACCATTCTTGACAGGATATTAACAGAGCATCTCTCTTGGTCCCAAGTGGCTGATGCTGGCCTTTCTCAGGTGTCTTCGCCTGTGCAGCCTCAGATTGCAAATACTTCTGCTGTCCTCTTATGTCTGAGACCTACACTTCCACTGAGGGTTATTCCCAGACCCAAATTTCTACAGGTGTGACTTCATCTGTTACCACTGCCACCCTCCAAAGTACTGGAAGGAAGGCAAGGAAAGCTTCTGTGCTGATGAGCATGCATCAGGAGCATCTATTACCAAGTGCAGGTCAGGCAAGCTCAAGCCTAGAGTGATATCAACTTATTTCCCCTTCTCTACTCACTTCTTTCCAGTGCCTCTTAGTTCAGCCTGTTTCTTTGAACGATGCTTTTTCTTGATGCCACTATGATATCTCAAGCTAATGTAAATACCGCTTTCATCTTTCTTCAGTCTGTCTTTGCTGGTATGTTATTGCTAATTAAAAATCATACTATTCATCTTCACAATAAAAATGTGAGGAACACAACTTGGACATACTATAATCCCCACACCAAAACTTACCTCAGGGTTGCAACCACTCACATTTGATGTTAATAAAGCATCTATCTTAGCTGCATTTGTCTATTTCATTTTCCTACCTGCTAATCTAATTTATCCTCTGTTCATAAACTTCTGATATTTATCAGCAAAAGATAGTACCCTATTTCAAAACCCAGAAATTCTGCAGAACTCTCAAAATGAGGCGAGACCTCCAAACTGGAATTATCTTCTGGAGGGCAGGCTCCTGCAGTACAGGTTTCCCCCACTAGGTGAGTGTTCTGGGAACCCATCTGTATCAGTGTGCCAGCTGGCGTCGTGAGAGGCTGTGTTGGGCTTCAGTGAATTTATTTTTTGGAAAGTCCTTCAACATATTTGCCCATTTCACAATGGCTGATTTACACACCTGCCCACACTGCACTGCATGTTCAGCAGTTTTTGACCAAAAAAATGGCACAGCCCCCGTGCCCCACCTTCCCTACTCATGAGATCTTGCCCCTAGTGACTTTTTTGTTTCCCTCGAGGAAGAAAGTCCTTAAAGGGAGATGTTTTGCTGATGTGGAAGAGGTGAAACAAAAAACAGCAGAAGCACCAAAAAAACATCATAATCGATGCATTCAAAAACGGGTTGAGCAGTGGAAAAAACGTCTTAAGTGTGTTGCATCAAATGGAGAGTACTATGAAGGTGACTGAAGTTTAAACATGTAAGAATAAATAACAGATTTTTATAAATAAGTTGTTTTTAGGGTTCCTTCTTGCATATTTCACTTATTCTATTCTTTATTGAGATTTCAAGTCTAACAGAGATCTTTTGCCTAATTTCCGCTTGTTTCATACTCTGACCACTGATTGTATAATATTTTTACAGAAATGAATAACCATGGGTCTGAAAACAAAAATTTCTATTGTACTCTTGTCTTATGTTTTCCTTGATCTTTTTCTCCCTTGGATCTCACCTGCTTTGAGCTTCAGCAAACTCAACGACACTCCAAAATACCCTCATGTTGGACACCACATGAGGGAGCATACATTTCAAGGAGTTAATAAGTAGACTTAGTTTTCTTACAACAGTGTCATAGGTAGGAGGGTTCCCCAGAGCACCACCAAGATCTTGATAATCCTGATGTCTGCTGAGTTCACAGGTAAAAGCAGCCATCTGTGCCCGACTCAGTGTGGAGGGCAGCATAATTAATGCCCTCCTCCACTCATGTGGCGAAAGATATTAAAAAGGAGGGCACACGACAATCAGACCACCTTTCCCTAGTTGTGAACAAGTATTCATTGTTCTGTTCACGTTTGAGAACGAATCAGGTGGGGCTTTTGTTAAAAAGCCAATTCTGACTCAGCAGGTCTGGGGTGAGGCTTGCAGCTCTGCAGGTCTCCCAGGTGATGATGAATCTGCATTTTGCTGCTCTAGAAACTCCCACCTGTACTAAACCCTTGAAAGGCCATGCGCAGTCTGCCCTGAGCCAGGATATGGAATCTTGTTTGAATACTTCCAGCTGTGCGTGTCTCCAGTTTGTGCCTGGGCTGCCTCCCAGATTATGAGGCTGTTCACTGGGGCCATCATACTGCCCATCCCATACCTCTGAACCCCATCTGCAATCCAACCTTGATTTTTCTCCCATTTGACCCTAAAACTATGAAACATGAATCCATCCTCTGAGTGCACAGGATCTATACAACCCTTCTTTTTCACTATCATTAGGCCCCTTTGGGGTTGAGGGAAGGTAATCCCTATGAATATGACCTGCTCCTGTTGTTTCCATGACTCAGGGCTAGTTCTAACAGGGAAGCAAGGACACACAAAGTCCACATGGAGTCCTGGAGCAGCAAGTGCAGCAAATAAGCCTGAAAGAAGTAGTAGCAGAAAAACAAGATGTGTAGTAACCACTTAAGCTGCAGACTCCCAATTGGCTGTTCCTTGTTTCCCACAGCTAAGCCCTGCTATCTCCTATAGCAAGGCAAGTTCCCAAGAGTCTTCTGAATACCAGTCCAAATACAGATCTTGTATAGACCACCTGTCCAAGGGGCTTTCAATTTAAATCAAAGATAGGTAGATAGATAAATACATACATATATACATACACAGATCGATACATACATGATGCATATACACATAATAAAACATTAAATTTGAAGTCTCCTTTATCTCTACATAATAGTAAATAAAGGCATTTGGTGTTTGGAAATGCAAATAAAACAAGGCATGTTGTATACTCTTTTTAACAGAAGAAAAACTGTTCTTCTCCAGAAGCCATCTGCCCCTCAGCATCCTTGCTCACAAAGCTCATCGTACTGGCAATGAACGTTTACAGCACTTGATGGTTTGTGCCATACATTATATGTTGAACTGTAATTTAACCTGTCTGCCCAATTAGATTGTGAGTTCCAGGTCTTAATTTCATCCTAGAGCTTGAAGCTATTGGAATGGTCTCTTCTACCTTAGCAGGGCTCAGTAAATAGAAGCTGTTCATTACATAGTAGGTCTCACCTCTTCTACCTCTTTTTAATAAGTGTCTTGACTTTATCCAATGTTAACTGCAGTAAGCAGAATAATGGTTCCCAAAGGTGCCCGCATCTTAATCCCTGAAACTGGAGAAAATGTTACCTTATGGGGCAAGAGGCATTTTCCAGGTGTGATTAAGTCAAGGAGTTTGAGACTAGGGAGATTATCCTGGATTACCTGGTGGGTCCATGGAAATTACCATGGTCCTTATTAGTGGGAGGCAGGAATATCAGAGAGGGGTCTGAAGATGCCACACTGCTGGATTTGAATATAGTGAAAGGGGCCATGCCCCAAGGAATACAGGCAGCCTCCGAAAGCTGGAAAAGGCTAGGAAACAAATTCTCCCCCAGAGCTTCCAGAAGGACCACAGCCTTGCTGACACCTTGACTTTAGCCCAGTTGACACTTCTGACCCAAAGAGCTGTAACATAACAAATTTGTGTTATTTTAAGCCACTAAATTTGTGGTAATTTGTTATAATAGCAAAAAGAAAATACTACATTTGGAAATAAATTAATCTGGGATAAGAATTTACTCATTCCCTTTATATAGAAGAATCCCCTTCCCCTAAGTCTATTGCTCTTTCTTATATCACAAGAAATGACATAGATTTTGGAACAAAGGGTGTAAATATATTCATAGTCTTGCCTAGACAGTTTATTCTTGGGTGTTTTCATTCATTTATTTTTTTATAGATATTCTTCCACTGGTAAAAATAGAGTGCTTATAAAGCAGGATGTGAGAAGAAGAGATGATGTTCAGCATAATTAGCTAAGCATCAGTATTAGTAAGAGCATTTGGAATGTCAAAACTGCAGCTGGTCAGAAATAGTACACTTCTGTTCAGGGAAACAGCAGAGAACGGGCATGTCTCTCCAAAGCTAAGAAAAATCCAACAGACTCTCTGATTAGCTTTGCAGTAAGACAGTGAGTCCATATTGCACTCTGATTGACGGTCTGGGAAACTAGGAGCTTCCTTATCGCAGCAAACAAGGGCCCAATACTTTTTGAGTAAATATAAAGCTTTTAATGAAGTGACAAGAGTATAGAGATCAGGTCCTTACTCAAAAGTCCATTAACCATTGAAACACAGATACAATCTAGTATTTGTATACACATGTATGTGCATTTCACAGCATTGCCCATATACTCAAAGAAATACACAACCTTAAAATTAGGGTTCAGAACAACTAACGCTACAACACTGTCATCTTTTATTTAAGAAGTTTCTACACAGATAGTGCTCTGCATGGAAAACTGTGAAATGTTCTATTTCTATTCTATCTAGCTCATGACTAAGCCAATGCCTCTAGCCAAATAATCACATGTCAGGATCTCATTAGATCACTCAGGTCAGACTGGGAGCAGGGGGGCTGGGAGAGGATTACCTAGGGAGTGCCAGCAGAGGCTCCAGACTAGGGCATCTGATTCATCACCAAGGCAGTTCTTCACTGCTGTGATGCTGGACACAGAATTCTGTTCTGGACTTACTGACTTTAATAAAAACAGAAAAGGTAACTCTCCACTTACAGTTCTTGGAGAATACAACCCAAAGTCAGAGAAGCCTACTCTGTGAAAGATTATCACTTCAGGGCTTGACTACAGTCACACTGAAAATCAAGCAAATGGATAGTAATCAATTAATATTGGGAAACATATATTCTAGAAGCTGTTGATTACATGGTAGGTTTCATCTCTTCTACCCCTTTTTAACTGAATATATAAGACAAAACAAAATTAAAAATAAATGTGGTTTGGTTCAAAAATCAAATATTAGAAAAAATAAGGCAAGGACAAAAAACCACATCTTCTAAGGGTAACAATAAGTTCATCTCATAGTCTAATCAGTCGATTGAATCTATGAAGACAGGAGTTGGCAAATTACAGCCTACAGGCCAAATAAGGCCCTACAACCTGTTTTGGGCCACTGCACAAACTAAAAATGGTTTGTATTTTTAAATGGTTGGAAATAAATCCAAATAAGAGTATTTCATGACACATGGAAATTATATCAAATTCACATTTCAGTGCCCACAAATAAAGTTTTCTAGGAACAAAGACACACTTATCTGTTCACATATTGTTTACGACAGCTTTTGGGTTTAGCCACAGAGCTGACCAGTTGTGGCAGAGCCCACATGGCTCACGAAGGCTGACATATTTACTCGCTGCCCCTTTATAGAAAAATATGCTGTCCTGTGGGTTGAGAGCTCAGGCTGAAGAATGAAGCCACCTGGTTCTACCAGTTATAAGCTGTGTGACCCTGGGCAAGTTGCTTAAACTGTTTGCGCCTGTCTCCTCACCTATTCCACCCATATAGAGTTGCTATGTGGATTAAGAGAGTAAGAAAATGTAAAGCACATAAACAGCGGCATGGGGCAACACAGTCAAATCTGACATCGCTGATACTATTATTATTGTTGTTGCTTATTATTGCTACTGTAATTAGACTAATCCACCTTTACCAGGAGGAGCATTTTACCATTTTTAAAATAAAAATCATGGCTGACACAAATTCATACTTTCACCTACTCTAAAAATTATCTTTCCATAACTTGGTCATAATATTTTTGAAAACTGTTTCAGTCTCCTTCCCATATGAAGAGAGTCATCAATCACTGTAATGCCTATTAGTTGGAAGTTTAGTTCAAAGGACAGTCATTTTTAATGTTAGTATCTTGTCCTATCCTCATATTTCAAATCATTTTTAAAAATGCACCTTGGCCTTGTGTAGGTAAATGCAGTACTTGAATCCTCTCACAACCACACCAAAGTTACAACTACAGAACAGCCATCATTCAGAAAAACTTTAAATCTGGGGATATAAAGAAGCAGCCACACCAAGACTGGTAGGAGGGACAGGGACACAGAATGGCTGGTCCCACAACCACATATGGCAGATGAAAATCAAGAGGAATATCTAGAATGCAGAGGTCCCCCTGAGGAACGAGGTATCCCAACTCCACACCAGGCCACCCAGTCCAGGTTTCTAGTGCTGGGAAGAGAAGTCTCCATAACTTCTGACCTTAAAAACCAGCAGAGGTTGAAGCTGAGTGAGAAAGAGCGCTTCTGGAGACCCAGGTGGTTCCTCTTAAAGGGCCTGTGCATTACTTACTAGACTTACTCCCTGTGAGATCCAGCATTGGGGAAGCAGCTTGATAGGGAACCAGGAACATACAGGGAGAAACTGAATTGTCTAGCATCAGAGCGAGAGCTGGAGGGAAGAGCCTTTTGCCAGATGAAAGTGATGGAGGAGGCCATTATTCCTTTTCTGAGACCAGCCCCTCACAGAGCTGACAGGCAGGCTCCATCAACCTGTAAAACATTGTTCATCACACCCTGGTGATTCACTGAGACCCCACCCTACCCAAAGTGCATGCTCACCCAAGCCCTTTCCAATGGCTTTTCCATACAAATAGCCTCTCTTGCCTCATGCTTCAGACTTTCGTAACTCTCTCAAACAAGAAGCATCTGGCCTCTTCATACCCCATACCTCTTGCTAAATGGCCTCAGGCCCAGTACTAGGAACAGCAGGCCTTGGTTCACTGTTTGGCCTCTCCTGGGCACCTCCAAGCCCAGCACTAGCTTGTTCTGGGTGGCCCCAGGGAGAGCCAGTGCACCCACTGGACAGCTTCAGACCATGCCAGATTACAACCCTACCACCTCCACAAGTGACACACTCAAGGGGCAGGCTCGGTAAGCACCAAAGCCCTGATGAAGCAAGTCCTGCTCCATAGTGTTGACTGCTGCACAGCTGATACATCATTGTAGTCGCAGCTAGTCCTCACAGCCGATCAGCCTAGAGGTCAATCCCTCCCAGTGATGACAACAGAAATCAAACTCAACCACAACAGGAGTGTATACACAGCCCACACAGGGGCGGAGCTGGAGCACCCAGCTCAGGTAACTGGGGAAGCTGCACCACTGGGCTCTATAGGACATGTATGACACAAGGCCACTCAACCAAATCTGGGAGATGTAACATCACTACCTAATACACAGAAACATAGGGAAGCAGCCAAAAGGAGGAGAAACAGGTCCCAAATAAAAGAACATGAGAAATCTCCAGAAAAAGAATTAAATGAAATGGAGGGAAGCAAACTACCAGATACAGGGTTGAAAACAATAGTTCTAAGGATACTCAAGAAACTTAGTGAGAACTTCAAGGAACATAGAACTTCAAAAGCATGAAAAGGTACACAGAAAACATAAAAAAGAAATGAAAGATACACTAACTGAAATGAAGAATAATTTACAGGGAGTCAGTAGTAAAACAGATAAAGCCAAAAATCGAATCAGTGATTTGGAATATAAGGAAGCAAAAATACCCAATTAGAATAGCAACAAGAGGACTTCTGGTGAAGATGGAGGTGTAGGTAGAAACCCTTTGCTTCCTTGCACAACCATAAGGAGAAAAACAACCAATCTAAAATCAATAAACAACCAGAAGTACAAGAAAATCAAACTCCATGGAACTCCAACAGCCATGGAATTAAAGAAACAGTCAAAGAGAACAACCAGACCAGTAAGGGGTCAAACAAAGAGAAACTGTGGTGAGGTGGTGGACTCTGTGGGTGGAGCTGGCTGTGGCTCGGGGACAGGCTGTACGGGAGGGGCTGACTTAATGGGAAACTGAGAATTAGAGGTGGTTGTGGACTAGGCGGTTGCCGCCATAGGAGAAACTCCCAGTCTCACAAGAGTTCGTTGAAAAGTGAGCTAAAGATGAGCAAGCAAGCTACACTGTTCCCTTGCTGACCTCTCCCCCACAGGCAGCACCGCAGCGCAGCAAGGACGGTTGCCCTGCCCTGGTGAATACCTAAGGCCCCGCCACCTTACAACCTATCAGGGGCCCTGAGCAAAGAAATAGGGCCCAAATGAAAGAACAGTGCAAAACCTCAAAAAGACAGCTAAGTAAGGAGGAGATGGCCAACCTATCTGATGGAGAATTTAAAGCCCTAGTAATCAAAATGCTCACAGAACTGACTGAGCTTGGTCAAAAAATGGAAGATATCCAAAATGAAATAAAGCAACATATTCAGGGAACCAACAGTGACAGGAAGGAAGCCAGGACTCAAAGCAACCATTTGGAACAAAAGGAAGAAATAAACATCCAACCAGATCAAAATGAAGAAACAAGAATCCAAAAAAATGAAGAGAGGCTGAGGAACCTCTGGGACAACCTGAAACATTCCAATATCTGAATTATAGGAGTGCCAGAAGGAGAAGAACAACAGTGAGAAAGTGAAAACTTACTTGAACAAATAATGAAGGAAGACTTCCCCAATCTGGCAAAAGAAATAGACTTTCAGGAAGTCCAGGAAGCCCAGAGAGTCCCAAAGAAGTTGAACCCAAGGACGAACACACCAAGGTACATCATCATTAAGTTACCCAAGATTAAAGACAGACAGACAATCTTAAAAGCAGCAAGAGGGAAGGAAAGAGTTACCTACAAAGGAGTTCCCACAAAGCTCTCAGATGATTTCTCAAAAGAAACCTTACAGGCAAGAAGGGGCTGGAAAGAAGTATTCAAAGTCATGAAAGGCAAGGACCTACTTCCAAGATTACTCTATCCAGCAAAGCTATCATTAAGAATGGAAGGACAGATAAAGTGCTTCCCAGATAAGGTCAAGTTAAAGGAATTCATCATCACCAAGCCCTTATTTTATGAAATGTTAAAGGGACTTAGCTAAGAAAAGGAAAATAAAAAATATGAACAGTAAAATGACAACAAATTCACAACTATCAACAAATGAACCTAAAACAATTAAAGGAAGAAAAGCAATGAAAACTAAAACTAAGCAAACTAGAACAGGAACAGAATCAGAAAAATGTACATCACATGGAGGGTTTTCAGTGGGGAGGGGAGGAATGGGGGGAAAGGTACGGGGAAGAAGAAGCATAATTGGTAGGCATTAAATAGACAGGGAGAGGTCAACAATGGTACAGGAAATAGAGAACTCAAAGAACTTATATGTATAACCATGGACATGAACTAAGGGGAGGGGAATGCTGGAGGGATGGGGCTGCAGGGCAGAGGGGGGAAAAAAGGGGACAATTGAGTAAACTGCAATAGCATAATCAATAAAATATAACTTTTAAAAAAGAATAGCAAAAAGAAAAAAGAGCCCCCCAAAATGAAGATAGTGTAAGGAGTCTCTAGGACAACTTCAAGCATACCAACATTTGCATCATGGGAGTGCTGGAAGGAGAAGAGAGAAAGCAAGAAATTGAAAACCTATTTGAAAAAATAAATGAAAGAAAACTTCCCTAACCCAGTGAAGGAAACAGGCATACAAGTCCAGGAAGTGCACAGAGTCCCAAACAAGATGAATCCAAAGAGGCCCACACTAAGACATATCATAATTAAAATGCAAAAGGTTAAAGACAACAAGAGAATCTTAAAAGCAGCAAGAGAAAAGCAATTACCTTCAAGGGAGCTCCCATATGACTTTCAGCTGACTTCTCAACAGAAACTCTGCTGCCCAGAAGGTAGTGGTAATATTCAAATTGATGAAAAGCAAGGATCTACAACCAAGATTACTCTACCCAACACAAAGCTATCCTTTAGAATCAAAGTACATATAAAGAGCTTTCCAGACAAGAAAAAGCTAGAGTTCATCACCACCAAATCAGTATTACATGAAATGTTAATGTGTCTTCTTCAAAAAGAAGGAAAAAGAATAAAAAATATGAACAAGAAAATGGCAATAAATATCAACAGTTGAATCTAAACAACAAAATAAGTGAACAAGCAAAACAGAAATAGACTCATAGATATAGAGAACATTTTGACAGCTGCCAGATGGCAGAGGGTTTGGGGAATGGGTGAAAAAGGTGAAGGGATTACAAAGTATAAATTGGTAGTTACAGAATAATCATGGGGGTGTAAAGTACAGCATAGGGGATAGAGTCAATAGTATTCTAAAAACTATGTACGGTGTCGGATGGGCACTAGATTTATTGGGATGATCACATACTAAGTTATATAATGTTTGATCACTGTTGTGCAATATAATATTGAATGCCAACTGTAACTGAAAAATAAAAAAAGATTTAAAAAATGCATCCTGGTTAGAGACAGTGGGAAGTAAGATGATATATTTCAGATTCTGCTCCTTTTGTGACAAATAATTAAACTAGGACTGAAGGGGTCAAGTGACTTTCTCTAAGCACAGCAACCCTATGTTTTCACCAACTTGCATTGGGACAGGCTTTGCCCTAATCCACCAGCAGATCATTCAAACAAAAGCTTTAAACATCTCAGTCTGACCTAAAATTCCAAATAGTTTTTAGTCATACAACTAGACAACTTATCATGACAATTCCTCTTGGTCATGAGGCTCTTATTTCATTTAGAAATGCCAAAATACATCTAGTTAATGCATTAAAAATAAAAAGACTTCTTAAAGAGACTCAATTTATTAATGATTCAGTAGAACTTCCTAATGCATCTATTTGGACTTCATTTATAATTCATTTCACAGCTTAGCTGCAGTTCCCACAGGGCAAATATTCATCAAATATTATAGTTTTAAGTCCTCCCCTTCTGTTTATTTGTAGAAGAATACATTTTTTTCCAAATAAAAGCTAAACTTTCTAAAAGCATTCATCCACCTATTGTAATTTCAGGTGCATTCTTGATAAGGTAACAGTAATGGGCTTCCAGATACAACAAAGTACACTGTGCAACCAAAGGAAGGAATAAGTGATTGACTCCATTCTCAACTGTCAAGCATCGCCACGCCACTCAATCACATATGCTCACATTAGCATTGCCCAGGAGAATTCCAATCAAACTCTCTGCTTTGTTCACTAAGGAGTGTGGGCTTGTCCCTCCATTTATTGAAGATATGTGGTTCCATGAGGGCCTTTCAGTAATACAGAAAACAAAGGCACCCCAAGAGGGCAGCACAGGACATTTGCACTAATTAATAACAGCAGATACCACTGAAATACCTAGAAAGAGTCAGGCACAGTTTCAGGTGTTTAACATGCACCACACTTCACTGAATTTTGACAAGTGTATGAGGTAGACATTATTAACCCCATCACTTTACAGATAAGGAAAGTTCAAATTGGTTAAGTAACCACCAAGTTAATATCATAGTTAAATAAAAGCCAGAGCTGGAATTCAAAACCGTATCAGTTTATCCTATGGCACTTTCCAATACATTGTGTTGAATTAGATTTCAATGGAAGAGTAATTGGAAAAGGAATTAAGAAGGAGGGAAAGTATTCTTTGACCTATACAATTATTTCACACATTCAAATAACAGGATGCCAAAATGCATCCAATGCCATTCACATCTTCATTCACTCATTCACATGTATATTAAGCATCTATTATGTGCCAGCGATAAAGTCTTTGAAAGATACCAACTTTAAAAGAGAAAATTAAGGAACATGGCCAACACAATAAAAAGGGAGAGGAACATACTGGGCAAAGAAGAGATCAGAAAAGCCTCAGCTGATTTCTCAGTAGCCCCATCCACTACCTTCACCCTCCTTAAATAAGAATTCAGAGACAAAATCTGACACTCATTTTCTTTGTCCTTTTTCCCTTGGGAAAACTGATGCACCGACTTTCAAGCCATACTGCTAAATATTCTCCATAGTCTTTTCTATTCAGAGAATTGCTGTCCCAGAGACAATCTTATCTACTCCTGCTCATGGGGCAGAACAAGCATTTCCCCAACCGCAGCACTGACTAGGGAAGGGCAGAGAGTGGAGAGTCCAAGGCAGGCCTCCCAGGAATGAGCTGAGAGAGGTCAGAGCTGCTTGTGAGACCTCGAGTATCCCACAAGCCCTAAGGCATTTATGTCCATTCAAGACTGATACATTCTGAGAGACTGAATGGTATGTGCAAGCAATTCATTTTACATTTTATGAAGCACTGTTTCACAGGGTAGAGAAAGCCATTTGCATAAATACATCTTAATTATGCCCTGAAATCCTAGAGGGATTTCCATTATGCCCAAACCATAGAGGTAAATCCAGTGAGAAGTACAAGATACTCTTCAACTCTTTTTTCCTCTAATAAAGAACAAAGCTATTGACAATAAAGAAAAGGAATAAGGAGAAAATGCATGGACTATATCTTTGGAAGGATCAGCTATATTCTTGGAGCTGTAAAAAATACTAATGTGAGGTGGTAAATAAAAAATATAATCAATTCACTTTAAGAGCTGAAGTTTTTCAGATGATATTTTAAGGTGGTACGCTAATCCAATATGATCACACAATAAGCTGGCTACAAACACTAATACTAGAGTATGCATCTTACGAATCACAAGAAAATAGCTGGTCAATTAAATTTCTAACTAAGATTTGATGTACTAATAAGAGTGAGCTTTTCCAATAAATGCGATAATTTTAGAATAAAAGGTAAACAAGAATTCAGAGAAAAAAACTGATGCTAATTTTAATGACAAAATATTATTAAATTTATAAATTGTGATATCCAAAAGTTATTCCAACAATAGGTGCTATCAAAGTAAACAATAAAAGCCTCAAATGAATAAAAATTTAAGCAATATGCTTAAAATTAAATTTAAAATAAAACATTAGTAACAAGTATGTGAAATATAATAGCTATTACATATTATTCCTGACTAGTGTTTTAGCACTGTTTTCATTTGTCAGAACAAAGGACATGGCCAACATCCAGTCTGGATAATCTATGGCCAAGCCAAATACTCACCTCTAAATTTTACTAAAATATATGTACTGATTATTCTCTATGATAAAATTAAAAATTGTCTTCCAAGTAAGCATACAGCAAATAAGATTTCTTTTAAAGTTATTTCTTTATAGTGCCTATTAAAATTAATTTTCAACCTTTTTATTTTTATGAAATAAAATTGTGCTAGGGCGAGAAATAATTTTTCAATTGGGACATGCTATAGAAGATTTATTGAATTCCACAATGCTTTCTAGCTCTCTATATAAAAAAAGTATGAAAAACCTTTCATTTTAGAAAAATTTTATTTTGAAAGTGTATGTATTTTATAAAAATAGATGTCACAAAAAGGACAGTATAGAAATCTGATAATTGTATCTTCAAAATCTAACCTTTTGTTTTAGCTACAGTGACTAAAGCTTATTATTTATCTATTTTTGATCTGACAAAGAATAATAGAAAACAAAGACTTAACAGTTCTCAATAAACTGTTAAATGTTCTTACAGAGTTTAAACATCAAGTCCAAATAGGAATGTATTGGAATCCCTCTTAAAGTCAGTTGTTTCTAGTCTACAGACTCCTAAGCTGGGAATCTCTCCACCCAAAAACAATTGACTAGAAATGAGGTCAGTCAAAGTTTTATCATTCTACTGTGCCAAGAAAAAGCACAGCCTCTGAAGCCAGCCTAGTAATAACATAGTAATTTAAAACGTGTACCTTTATTCTTTGGTCATCAACATCTACAATGGTAGCAACGCGAATTAACCTGGGGTTTCGTTTATCCACAACTTCAAGTTTCATATTTGGCAGAAAACCATGAGGCAACCTCTGCAATGTTACAAGTGCAACAAGTCAGGCAATTTTAACAATTCAGTTATGCTATTAAATTTTTTCTAAAATATTGTTGTTCTAGTTTTATGTTCAGAATTTTAGTACACGTGGAATTTAGTTTTAAGAGTACATAGGACCTTATGCGCCTATTAGTCTATATATTTTCATAAAAACCTGTGAGAAGAGAAAGAAGTTTGTTTGGTTGCACACCTAAAACAAAGATAGATTAAATCATAAGTTCATTAATGATCACACTAAGGTTCTAAAAGGATGTTATTATAGTATATTCATTTAGATATTTCTGAAATTAACCTTATAAATTAAAAAATTGTTGACTATTCTCACTGATTAATTTTGGAGTGTATGACCCAGAAGGCAAAATTATTTAATAAGTAATTAGAAAGGATTAACATAATACTTTATAAATCAAATTTTGAAATAATATTTATATAAAACTTCATAATTCAACTGCTAAACTACTATAAAATTATACCAAAACATAATTTAAAGGCATAACTTATACTTTTGTTACTTTATTTGTAACATAAGCATGTTAAACTGTGTTAATTTAAGGTTTCTTCGAAGACTTAAAATGCCAGGAACCAGGAGACTATAATCAGGCAATAATAAAGAAAATGGAGTCAGAAATTTATACAAGGACTTACACTGAAACTAAGGAAATTTAACAAAATCAAAGTCAAAAGACATCTCTGACAATGTTTACAGGTTGGGAAAAAGTTTCACTTGAATGCTACTGCACATAGAAGTGTTCAATTGACATTATTGAAAATGAAAGTGTATTGAATTCCTCAAGTCTAGAAATAGCAATAGGAAAATAAAATCCTCATAGCACATGAGTACTAAACAGTTAAATCTTTCTCCAATATCTGGTTTGTTTCTCCCCAGCTTTTGTGGAAGTGTCTTTTCTTTCTAAAATGCATTATTAATCTACTCAACAGAGTGTACAAACTAGAAACTACGTCTCTGATCCCAGAAAATCTTTCCATTCTCCCAAAAGTCACTGTCCTGACAACAAAGGTATTATCTCATATTGTAGATGCCAAAACTTGAGCTGAATCCACAAATAACCCCAGAGTCTGAGAGTTGCCATTTTATCTAAATTTTCTCATTATTTTATTTTCTTGTTATGTTTCCCTTTGGAAAAGTAAAATGACACTTTGACAGGAAGCAAGAGAGAAAGAGACTACAAGCAGTTGGTATTTTTGCTAACTGAATTTTTAGAATTCTTAGAAGTCTCTTTAACACTTCGGAACTTCTAGCCTTCTTAATTTAATTATATCTCTTCCCCACCCCCAAATGTAGCCTATTATGATCAATTTTTTTTTAAAAATGAAATAGCACTTTGCTTTAAATCCTTTTTTATCACTAGAAGACTCTCGGTAAGTAAAATCCTATGCAGACGTCCACCACATAAAATTCTGACTGAGCACAAGCTGCAGGGCCTGTAGCTTCACATCAGATCTGAAAGGGACGAAGTCTGAAAACCACTGGGTGGAACATAAATGTTTCTAACTGTGCTATCTACACCCTTATTTTACAAGGTAATTTATACTTGGGTCAATCCTGAAATAAATAAATTCAAATTTGAACTAAAAAAATTGGTATTCTCACAAACGCTAAAAGCTGTTTCCCACTGAATGGATAAAACTGTAACACCCAGGCTACAAACAATGCCCCTGTCTTATTATGGCATCACTGACATTCAAACAATCCCCAAGCCTATGAAAGTTGTGGATTTAGAGAACCAGAAATGAATGATTCACTCATCAGAGGTTGATGAGGGTCTTTCAATAGGACTAATGTGGTACTCCTCTGTTTTTCAAGGAGGTAAATCACCACCTACATTTATATCTGGGAACAATAAATTGTCAATGAATCACCTCCTTTGTATTCTTAAGTAAAAGCAAGGCAAATTGGTTATGAAAATAACACTTGAATTTAAAAAGGAAAAACTGGAATCATTTAAAACTGCCAAATAAAGGCCTGACTCAACATGGACATCATTTAAAGTTGAGCACATATATGGATGCAAACTTACCATTTTAAATACTTTGGCAGGAACAGCACTAGTTTGAGTAGAATCCAGATATTCTGCCCAGAAAACTTTTCTGGATCAGGATAACCTGAGAAATATATATAAATATCAAAAGATTATTCATTGATATTTCAATTCCCATATACTATAAGATATTTGATAATAAAAACATGTACTATTAATTGAATGCTTGCTATTTAATAGCCCCTACACTAAGAACTTCCCTTATATTACCTAACCTAAGTCTGTGATAACCTCTGAGAAGGCTGCTTTGCCACACTAAGGCAAAAGAGCACTCATTCACTGGTTCATTCACTTGCTCAGCAAGGTTAAGCGGGTTGGCCAAGATCAAAGGGTGATCTGAGTACTTGGCAGAGCAAGCTCATACCCACAATCGCAGTCTGATGTCCAACCATGAACTGAAAATCTAATCCCTTCAATAAGTCTGCATCTACTGGGTTTCAGTCTCATATTTAAATCTTTGTAATCGTAACACCCCAGGTTTGCTATTATCACTGCAATTTAAAACATAGTATATATATTGGTATAACATACGAAACCCTCTGTTTTAAAAAATTTCCATCTAATTGGGTTTCTTGTTTCTCAGTGTCTGTATTATTTTATTCCTAATTACATTTGCCAGACGGCTGTGTACATTGCTGTGTCTTTTCTTTTTCCTTTCAAGGAATAAGTAGTTAGATTTATTCATCAGCTCTATGGTTTACTTTCATCTTTTCTAATTATCTCATTTGCTACTTCTACTCTTACTCCTTCCTTCCTCATATTTCCCTTAGATTTATTTTATACTTATAAATGGAATGGTAAAAATACTCTTGACAAATTGAATGGTAAAAACAATTTTTTAATAACATAAGCATTTAAGGCTATGAACTTATCTTCACTGTCCCTGGATGCAACTTTAGACCTCTAGACAGACTTTGCATTGTATTTTTCTTCTACTTTCTAAAAATCGATTATAGTATTTGTCATCCTGATTTATTCAATGACCAAGTATTTACTTAGAGGATATCCCAGATGGTTAATTTTTATGATTGTTTAAAATATTAAAAATAATATCTAGTTTATCATGTGGTAGTTGCACAATGTCACATTAGCTGTACAGTCCCTGTTTGGGAGATGTTAGGATTTCTTGTTGGTGTAATAGCATAAACAATTAAAAAATTTAAGTATATACACAAGTATCTTACATCCATGTTTTAATGTATAATATAAATATGTATAATTCAATCTAAATAGCTATATTATTTAAAAATTTGTTTATCTTGTATTGAAGCAAAAGCCTGAAACAGTATGTTAAAATTTCTAAAATATTTTTTCTGTACAGTTCTCCAGTATTTCTGATAATTATTTCTTCATATTTAAACTTTTGCTAAAACAAAACACATTTTAAGAAACATATACAAACCAAGTGGAGAGCTTGAAAATCTCTCACAGAACTAGCACACCTGCGTAACCAGAACCCAGGACACACACTCCCCATGGCGCTGTCACAGCCCCGCTTTCCCCGGAGAGAAGCGACGATCCTGGCTTCCAACCTCTTGCGTGAGTTCTGCTTGTTCTGTTTCTTCCTTTGCATAAATGGAATCATACAACACGTGCTCATGGGTTTTCTCAGCACTCTGGCTGTGATGTTTACATAGACCACTGAGGACAGAACCTGTGTCTTTCAAAATTCATTTATCCATTCTACTGGTGATGGTGATTTGAGCAGTTTCAGTCTGAGGGCTATTATGGAACGTGTTGTCATGAACATTCCAGTACATTGTCTTTGGTGACCAGAACCATACATTCTTGTTGCAGTGCACCCAGGAGGAAAACTGTGGGATCATGGGGTATTTTGCTTCATATTTGATGTTACATTATTTAACATATAAAAGCATATGGAATGTTCACTATTAATTGCTCTTCATATTTAATATAGAGAAAAATTCTCTTTGGAAACATTTATTGCATTTTGCCTCAAATTCTTTTTATTAAAAATTAAATTGTATGTCATCCTGTTATTTTCTGCTTATGTTTACCTGGTAAAATTTTGCCCATTTTTTCACTTATATCTATTTTGTTCTGATTGTATTTATTTTAACACAATCTAAATGGATTTTAAAAGTCATTTACATTTACTTTCCTAACTGATTTATTTTACCTAGCTTCTATAAACATTTTTTAAGCTGGATTTTTTAGAAAGCTCTTTTAGAGTTTCTTTTGCTTTTTGTCCTTTTTTATACAAGTTGTGTTATATATCTTATGTCTCACTATTTATTTCTGCACTTGCATTTACTTTTATAGTTCATATTTTAAAAAAATGTCCAATCTCATTCATTGTATTGTATATCTTCACATTTCTGCATCGGTTTGAAATATGCTCATACCTTGCCCCTTCAGTGTTGGGGTCCCCTCCTCCCTGTCCCAAGTTTCTCACTCAGGCGTGTGACCAACAGATTCAGTGGAATGGTGGGAAAAGAAACAGTATAGTACATCAATGAATGAATGTAAAGTGAGCAAAAGAAAAAGCAATTAGTCTTGCTCTGACCCCTTAAAGACACCTGGCATGCTGTTGAGAGGAATCTTCCTTTTCCCTATCTTCATAATCAGTAAATGAAAATACAAGCCTGTGGCTGTTGTTTGTATCTATCTATCTATCTATCTATCTATCTATCTATCTATCTATCTATCTAAAGATTTTATTTATTTACTTTTAAAGAGAGCAGAAGAGAGGGAGAAAGGGAGAGAAGCATCGATGTGAGACAGAAACATCAAACTGATTGAGTCCCCTCTTGTACGCACCCTGACCTGGGACCAAATCTGCAACCTGGGCATGTGCCCCGACTGGGAATCCAACTGGTGACCATTTGCTTTGTGCAACAATGCCCAACCAAATGGTCGGTGAAGGTTATGGCTGTTTTAAATAGGTCTTAAGCAATAATTGCCTCTATATAATCTCCAGAAATTAGCTTTATATGCGTAAAAAAGAGAAAACATGTATTTTATATATATTCCTTGTTCAATGAACCCAAAGAAGAGGAATATGTCTTATAGCCTTAGGAGGCTTACAAAGCCACCTACTCCCATTGTCTTTCTCCTAGCCCCAGCTCTGAGCTCTGCGAGGCTCAGGGGGTCCGAAGTAGCATAACAAGGAAAGGGCAGGGAACAAGACCCATTCACAGAGCTGTGTGGCAGTATCAGAACAGAAATTTAAATTCAAAGAATTTAAATTCCTATTTAAAACAAAAAAGGAAAAGGCCTGGCCAGTGTGGCTCAGGGTCTGGAGTATTGTCCAGTAACCAAAGAGTTGCGGGTTCAATTCTCAGTCGAGGCACATGCCTGGGTTTCAGGTTCATCCCTGGTCTGTGGGTAGGTATGTGCGACCTCCAGTCCTGCTGCAGGTGCCTACCAGGGACACCAATCAGTGCATGGAAGTTTTTCTCTCTCCCTTCCTCTCTCTTTCTAAAAAAGCAAATGAAAATGTCCTCAGGTGAGGATTTAAAAAAAAAAAAAAAAAAGGAAATATATGAGACTAACCCATGATATGACAGCCTTTAACCTCTTCACTTGTCTCAAAGAAAAACAATCTCTAATTGGCTTCCATTTATTGGTAAGCAATATACCGAGTACTCCATTTACACTGTCATTTATTATTTACGTCTGCCTGTGAGATATACATCTTTTTATCCTCCTTTTGTAAGTGAGGTTCAGAGAGCTTGAGCAGTTTGCCAAGTGTTACTGAGTTAAAAAACGGAAAAAATGGGATTTGAATAATTGTATCTGACTCCATTATCTACATTCTTAATAAGTGCCTCCCCCTAATACTATAACCTACAGCATCATGATCCAAAGTGATCTATCTTTCTGGGTCACAGGACTGAGTTTGAGCACTCCCCTGAAGGCTAGTGTGTAGTACTGCATGCGAGGTGAGAGGGTGGGAACAAAGATCCTGGACAGGAGACCACACTATATAGGGTGGGGCAAAAGTAGGTTACAGTTATGAGTACATAAAACATAGTTTGTTCTTGTATTATTTATTAATTATTGTACTATTTTCCATATGAACTGTAAACCTACTTTTGCCCCACTCTGTAGGTGTAAACCTATTTATTCATGTCCTACCTCATTCCACACCACTTAAGAGTTTAAAACTTCAGAGATGGACACTATTGGAAGAAAAATGAAGTCCAAGCTGTGGCTGTGGCTGTGGGCATAGGTGGCCAAACCAAACAAGGGAAAAGGATCAAACTACAAAGCAAGGCATCCGCCAGGCAGCCCCATATTTCCCCATGGTGCCAGCAGTTCTCTGGGATAAGGGAAGATCTGGGTGACAGCATCTTCAATTCATGTTAGAGAATAACTAGAAGGCAACTAGATGGCAGCAAAAAGAGGAATGAGGTGTGGTGGAGCAGAAGAGCTTGCACCCTCAGGGAAGTAGAGAACCCTTCTGACCAGCTGAGAACTGTTTTTAGAAAAGCAATGGGACTGCTTGGGGTGTGGCAAATGGTGCTATGTCCTCTGTGGGCTGAGGGAAGTAGCGGCCTCAATGGGAGCAACAGAGGAAGCCGTGTGAGAAAATGCTGGGGTAGATGAGCTTTGAGTTGAAGGGATTGATTGTCAAGAAAAAGTTCTTAAACAGGATATAAATATGGGGTGGGTAAAAAAGAGAAAAACTTAAGGTCACACCAAGTTAAATGTAAGTGAAAAAATACCTAAGTCATATCATTCCAATGGATTCCTACATCACTCAGGGAAAAAGCAAGTCCTTACAACGACCTGCAGGCCCCTACTTCACACAGCCCATTACTGCCCTGATTTCATCTCCCTTTCACTCCACTCCTCTTCTAACTAGAACACAGCAGACTTGTCCACTCCTCGAGCTCTCACACATGCTGTTCCTTTACCATGAGCGACCTGTCTGTGGATCCCCCAGAGTCCCCACTTCACCTTCAAGTTGTGCAAATGTTACATTCTAGGTAAGTCCTTACTTAAACTCCTTGGACAATATAGGACCTTCTGTCTCCCCCACCCCTTCTCAAATATGTATGCATGCACTTCCTAAATTCATTACCTGCTTTATTTTTCTTCATAGTATTTACCACCTGATGTATTATATATTTTAAGTATTTATTGTTTCTCTTGCTCTACTAGAATATAAGCTGCCTTATGATAGAAATGTGTCTGTTCACTGCTATTTCCTCTGAATCTAGTATCTAACATACTGTTAGCACTCAATAAATATTTGTAAATATTTGTTGAGTGAAGAAAATGTATTTCCTAAGAGTTCTGCATTTAATATTGTTGTGCCCAAGAGTAAACAAGGTATGAGGTATGAGCCAAACTAATTTTGGTCTAGTCTCAAGATTCTGAATGGAACTCAGATATAAAGTCATTTGCCTGCTGGCACTGGTGGTCTCAGAGGTACCATTAGAACAAGATGACGCTCCTGTAACAATATTTGCTAAGGTTCCAAACAACACTGAAGCCTGGACAGTCAAGAGATGGCCATCTGATTTCTGGCGTCTGTGCAAGGAAAATATAACACTCCTCAACTGTTTGCTCCATATAAGAACGGCCAACTTAAATGTTAGATTGGTTACAGACTCTTCTTATATAACAGCATCCTCCATTATTTCTCCTGCAGAAACAATAATGTAAACAGAAACAGAATTTTGGCACTGGAACACTCTTCCTAGAGATTTGGGATCGCTCTCTAAATAAATAGCACAAGTCCTTAAATTCCTGACATCCTGGCCTGCGTAACCTATCTACAGACAACAATCCCATTCAATAACTAGCAATGAAAAGGGGTCTGATAATTGTCTTGCTGAGAAAAAAGTTCAATCAGAATAGACAGAATATTGATCATAAACACACCCAAGTCTTCTGACTTGCAATAGATAGAAATTCAAGACTTCTAAAGAGCTGCTTCAATGTTCACTGAGTGCTCTGTAGGCTGCCAGGCCCTACGGCCAAGAGAAAGCATCGGGAGTAATGAGGGCCATATGACTAGTACTAGTGAAGCTCTAATTAGTTTTTGCCATTATTTTAAATGAGCCTGGATTTTCTAACTTCTGTTTTGAGTAGATCTCTCAAGACAGAGTAGTCAGTCAATCCATCTAAAAATGTAGGCCTTCTGATGCTAGAACCTGAGGAAAATTACCACCAACAATTGCTGCACTTCATTCCATAGATCCTGCACAGAGAGGTGCTCTTTATGAAAATGATCTTAGCATCAAGTTATTGCTAATTATCCTGTGAGATGGTGGTATACTGTGGAGTAAAAGACAGAAGAAATATAAGACATGAGGACAACCAGTTATTTCAACCCCTGTTAAGCTTAATTCAGTTCCATCCAATTTTGATTTCAGAAAAACATGTTGAAACTGACCTCACATTTATGGTACCTTAGATGCCAGAACTTCTGGACTCAAATTCAGCTCATGGCAATTGAAGTTAAAATATCCTGTTTGGTAAAGTAATACAAGTAAGACTCCTACATATTCGTAACAGGATATTATATTTGTTACTTGATCATCAATCTGGTCAGAAAGCCCATGGAGAACTCTTTGATCTAAAGTATGGACTATCGGTACCTCAGGAACTTGTCGAAGAGCTCATTTTGTGATTGATTGTTTTACTCAAAATATGGCTGAAATGAAGACTATTCAGAATAGACTAAAGAAGTAGAGTCTCTTCTATGTCTAGTGAAATCACCAAAAACCAACCAATCAGTGCTACATCGGCTGAGCTCTGAGAAGAATTGTCTTTGAAAAGGCCATGGCACCTACCCTTCCTAACATACCCAATGCCTGGTAACCAGCAGACATTTGCGATGGGGTAAATCCATTCATTCTCTCTCTCTCTCTCTCTCTCTCTCTCTCTCTCTCTCTCTATATATATATATATATATATATATATATATATATATATATATATATATATATAAATACCTAATATTATAGAAAAAAAACACTGGCTTTTTGGTTCTTGTTTTCTCTCAATTTCACTAACTACATAACATTCCACTGAGTAATTTCTATCACTAACTTAATGATCCTCATATGTTGTGTCCTTTTTTTGTTCTTTGTTATGTCCTCAGCTCCCAGCTGTGCCTTATACTTAGTGACTCTTAATTAATATCCATTCAATTTATTCATTAGTAATTTATAATTTTTTGAACTCCTACCTTGCCTACATGAATAGAATCTCTCTATAGGAAATAACACAATGACATTTAAAATACAGAATTTTTTTGTGTGCCTAAAAAAACTTAATGGTTAATGCTATAATTAAATATTTATTTATACTATAAACTCTGCTAATTTTAGTTTTGCAATGAAATTATTGAATAAAGTTAAATTATTAAAACATTAATTTGCTAAAGTATTTCTGTGTGTTCATCAAACATCTAAAATATTGGATAACTATGTCCAGCCAGCCAACTGATGATTCTAGAGTATCTACAGAAACCAATTGCTGTTATTCCTACAAAATACATTTCATTACCTCCCAAAATATCAATTATTGTAGCTTTATTCTGTGAAAATAAACTTGCATCTGGCACTCATTCACAAGTCTAATGCTGGCCTTCCAATTTAAAACTGTAGAAATAAGCACATATATTTAGCTCTGTCCCCTTCTAAATGCCTCCAAAATATCAATACAGGCATTTTAAAGTGATTGCTTATTAACAGAGAAAATGCTGGATTTATTTTGATACAAAATATCACAGTATTATGTACACTTTTTAAAGAAAGAATTAGAACTATACCAAATGAATTAAAAGAGATTTGCTAAGACACAGTTGAACAAGATAAAAGATGGAAAAATATGTATATAATATAATCCCATTTTCATAGCACAAAGATTTAAAAAGGACAGAACATATGGATGTATGAGTATGTATGCATGCATGTATAAGCAATTGTATGGGAATTAGCAAAATATGTATAGCAAAGAATGTCTAATGATTCTAAATGTTTTCCTTTTTTCTTGGGCAAACAGCTGAACTACATTTCCCAGAATCCCATGCTGTGAAATGCAGTTATGTAACTGAGTTCTGGCCAATGCATGGAGATAGAAATGATGTAATAAGCCACTTTGAGTTTGGCCACTAAAGCCCTCTCATGTGCAACCAGCACTTCTTGCTCCAGACTCAGGCTTAATTAAAAGATTCCCAAGGACCTGGAAGAGACCAAGTCCCAGAATAACTGCATGAGGCAGAATCAACCCCTATCAACTCTGATTGTCCTACAACAGAAGAAATCGATTCTTACCATGTTAAGGCACTAAACTTTTGGAGTGGTATACTAGTTAGTGTGTGGTCATTAGTGTTTGGTAGAATTCACCAGTGAAGTCATCAGGTCCAAGGATTTTCTTTGTTGTATGATTTTTAATAATTAATTTGATCTTGATATAGGAATTATTTTATTTGAAATATTTTTAAAGAAACGTGCTTTATTGCATCTTTTTATGTACTAGGACTTGTGGATAAAATGTGAGCAAAATAAACACAGTCCATGCTAACACAATATTCACAGAAAATTTTGTCTATATTTTAAGAAATCTGGCGTTGTTTCACCTTAATTTTTATTTTTCACCTCTGAACTTTGTAATATTGTTGTTGGAAGAAAAAATGTATGGAAGGTAATAAGGAAATATTTACCAAAAATGCTTAGAATTTTTTCTATACTCTGTAATCCAATAATTCTACTTACAACAGATAGAGAGATCTGATCAGATCTTTGGGGAGGAGTCCAGAGGAGGAGGTCTCCTGAGGCAATGGTAAACAGCCTAGGACGTGATTGGCTGAGAAGCTGAACACCTCTAGAGCACATGGAATTATGGGCCAGGAGATTTAAAATAAAAGGAGAACAGACTGGCTCTCAGGCTCTCTTCATGAAGGATGCCTGGATGATGGTGATGCAGCTGCCTGCATTTCTCAAAGGACAGTATTGTAGATGGGAGAAGAAACTCCAGGTGCATCCTAGGATTGGACTGGGCTGGCCTGGCAGAGGGTGACAGGGTTATTGTTTGGGTGTTCTAGAGGTGCTGGGACAGAAGCCTGCCAGTCTTCCAAAATTGTGTAGCTTTTGTATCTGATGGCGTTTTAGTTTGTAAACTAACCCTATAGAAGATAATTCCTATGTTTAGTTTATATTTAAAAAAAGAAGATAATTAAAAACTAACAGGGGAAATAACAGGGGAACTCAGGAGTTAAAAGAATTTAGCCTTAATTGATAGGCTTAAGCAATTAAAGCCATAACTAAAGAGTTAGAGCTTTAGCCTTAATTGATAAGCTTAAGTGACTAACTCATATGGAAATCTATTATTCTAAAACCATGTAGAGTTTGAAAAGATTCCTTTCCTCTTTCACCAAACCTCTGCCTCCAGAATTTTGCCTAGTGGGGGGCAGTGGGCAGCAGGATCCCACTTGCTGTTCAATAACACAACCACAAAGAAACAGCAAATATACCTATTTCTTTTAAAGAATATTTTATTATAATTTAAAAACTGGAAAAAGTTAGTGTCCAATACAAAGGAAAACCCTAAATAAATGGGTGTTGTATTCATAATAAAAATAAATATACTGTCATTGATAGCCAGGTTCTCAAAGAATATTTAAAGAAAATTGTATTTTCAAGTAAAAGAAGAGAGAAGGCTATAAAAGCAGTATGAACACTAAGATCACAATTCTAATTTTTTAATATATATTTTTAATCCTTACTCAAGAAAATGTTCATTGATTTTAGAGTGGGAGGAAAGAGAGATGGAGAAACATGTATCGGTTGCCTACCATACAAACCCCGAACAAGGATCAAACCTACAACCTAGGTATGTTCCCTGACAGGGAAATCGAACCCACAACCTTTTGGTGTATGAGACGACACTCCAACCAACTTAGCTACCAGGCCAGGGCCAAGATCACAATTGCAACTTTTAAATATATATATATGGTCAAGTAAAAACATAAGAAAATTGGAAAAATAAGAGAATAATAATGGTAACCTCTACCTAATGGTGGTATCAATATTTTAATTTATTCATTATAACATTTCAGATTTTACACACCTTCTACAGTTTTATAATGAGAAAAACATATAATTAATTTTTTATTTTAAAGAAGTTTAATTATAAGAAGTCCACTGCTTCACTTTGTCGGTAATTATTTACAAGTATTCAAAGGTAAAATAAACTTTCATAAAGAATACAATTAAGTTGCCTGAGCACTCTATAGCAAAAGAGAACACTGTCCTTTTACAGTGTGACTATAAAATGTGTTGGGAATTCACTGTGTGAGATGCCTTGGGGAAATGGAGCTACGATTTGCAAGCAAGCTAAAGAACAAGAGAAAGGGCAATGACACCCTCTGCTGCAGCAGCAGGATCACTTGCTGATGGAATCACAGTAATATCCTATGCAAACTACGGCAGTAGACTGTCTATCTGAGGCACAGACACACAACATAAAACAATAATGCACACTGTCAAATGGCCACAAAAAATCGTCCTACACTTAGCAAAATATACAAGTTTGTTTTCTTGCTTTGAGTGGCTTTTTGCTATCACATTAGAATGAATTTACTGTAGAAGAAGATATATACAAGAGAGCCTTGCAAGATCAAGAACCAAATTTACTTCCCTGGCCATCACTTCATAGAGCCTGCCAGATCACAACAAACTCTGAATAAAGAGCTTGTACATGTCTTCTTACTCAGTAACTTGCCAAATCAAGAAAGTAGCAATCGCAAAGCATCTTACCTCTTCGTAGCCCCATTCCCACAGCCCTGGGAAGGCCTATAACCCCATTTTCACATATTGTGAATCTCCCTAGTGATCTTTCACTCCACCTTTCGAATCTGGGCTACTACTGCCAAATAAATGCTCCCTAACCATGGTGAAAGCAGAGAATTCACTATACATTCTTCATTCTCATTTTTAAAGATCTTTCATAAAATGGCCTCAATCTACCCACCCAATAATTCCTTATTAATAGTCCAAAACGTAAGTGAAGCCCATTGGGACTCCTGACCTGCAAAATGATAAAATAATAAATTTTTTGTTAAGTCACTAAGTTTATGGTAATCTGTTACGGAGCGGTACACGATGCTATAATTTTCTCCTTGAAGCATGTCTTGCCTTTTCTGGCCAGGCGTCCCCTCTTTAACTAATCTCCGTGCTATCATCTATAACAGTTATTTACAAAGTCACTAAACAGTCCCTGGCAGACTTTCAGCTCCCTGAGCTCAAGGAAGGCTGCTCACCAACCTTTCTATGCCAACCTCCCCTACCAAGGCCGTACATAATGATAGGAGCAGATTATAAGACAATGAATAAAATGAAAAAAACAGAGAATTCACGACTCTATACCACTATAAGTTAAAAAAACTGAGTAAATAAGTCACAGGGGAGCATAAGTCAACTAATCAGTATAGAAGGAAAATGGAATTAGGAAATCACTATTTGGCAAACACCGCATTAACAACTAATTCATCTTAATGAACATCAATACATGCTAAAAACTAGCGGGTGAAAATTTAATGAAAAAAATATTTACACAATTTCAAAGTAACTCTTCAGCAAATAGGTATTAATTACAAAAGAGAAAGAATAGTTTTACAGTGGAGAAACTTGGTGACACTACTTTAATCAAGTGACCAAAATTCACATTTATAGGAAAGGAAGAGCCTGAAATCATGCAGCACCAGAAAGGATGCAATGAGAACACAACACTGCTTCTGGGACATTCCTCTTCAGGTACATAGTCCACATCTACTCAAGAGGAAACATGAGAAAAACCAAAAGACCAGCTTATACTCTTCAAAAGTGTCAAGTTCATAAAAATCAGGGAAAGACTGTAGATTGAAGGATACCAAAGAAACATGATTGGTAAACACTATATGTGATCTTGGATTAAATCTATTTTTCTATATGCTTATTTGTCTTTTCATAGAGAATATTACTAGGTGACTAGCAAAACTTTCATTTCCATAACTTAATCTCTAATGGTTTGCTAAGGAGGACATTTTGTTTTGTTTTTGCTATTATGACTTCTGAATCTTTAAAATTATTTCAAATTTTAGATAAAGTAAAAATATTTACCCAGTCACAAATCAGACTGGGCCTAATGTTCTAAGTCACTTCTCCCCTTCTGGCCCCTTCTCCCCCATCCCTGCCCTGCCGCCAAGCACATCAGTCAGAACGCCGGTAATTCTGATGTCTGTCAGGACCGTCCTACCACATTGCTGTTGTGTATGCTCTCCCTTCCACCTAATATTACCTTCCACTGCATATCCATTGAAATTCTGTATATCCTTCAAAGACTACTGCAAACACTGCTTCCAATATCAAGATGGCCACATACGAAGTTGGAATTTACATCTCTCTCTCCTGCTCCAAGTACTCTATTGAAAGTTTCCTTCCATCCCAACCAGAAAAGGACTTCAAGCAGTGTAGTGGGGAGGAAAGGGCAAAGGAGTTTTTGAAATCAACTAGCAGGGCCTGCTATCAAATTCTCAACACACCACACAGTTCTTCAACTATGAAATTGAAATACCTGACAAAAACTTCACAAAGTTGCCATTAAAACAGGTAAATGTGTGAAGTTATATTGGTCATTCAAGGAAAATGAGGTACAAAAATAAAATTCCACTTTACACTCTATATGATGGCTATAAACAAAAACACAAACAAGAGGTGTTAGCAAGGATGTACAGAAATTGGAACCCTCCCACGCTACTACTGGTGGGAATGTCAAATGGTGCACTTCCTGTGGTGGAGTCTGACAATTGCTCAGTAAGTTAAATGTAGAATCACTATATGATCCAGCAAGTCCCTTCCTAAGGGACTTAGAGAAGTTTATATCCTAGAGAAGTGAAAATATATTTACTCAAATACGACTTATACACAAAGGTTCAGAGCAACACTATTCAAAACAGCCAAAAAAATGTAAATGATCCAAATGCTCATTAACTGATAGATAAAGAAAATTGTGGTTTATCTATACAATGAAATATTATATGGAATTAAAAAGAAGTAATGTGTTGATACATGCTACTACATGGATGAACTCTAAAATCATTATGCTAAGTAAAAGAAGCCACATACAAAAGATCACATATTATATGATTCTATCTACATGAAATATTCAGAACAGGCAAATCTATAAAGACAGAAAGTAGATTAATGGTTGTCAAAGGCTGGCAGGAAAGGAGAGTTGGGGGATAATAACTATACAGTTCAGGGTTTCTTTTGGGGGAAGAGAGAAACATTCTAAAACTGATAGGATCGATGGTTATACAACTCTGTAAATACATATAAAAACACTTGAATTGCACGCTATAAATGAATGACTTGTAGAGTATGTAAATCATATCTCAAACAAGCTTTTACAAAACATAAGTATTGTATTCCCTTCCTTCAGGGAAAGCATCATGTTTTGTCCTTATTTGGTTCTCCCCTTCTATAAACAAGAACTCACTATAGAGATGTTTACTGAATTGAATTTGAGGTTAGTGAGGTTTGTACTTCAACTGTGAACAGCGGCCTGCATTTGGAGAGGCACTTTCTGCAGGGCTGTCATCCTTCCCAGGGGATGTGGTCCTGCTGTGAACCAAACAAACCCTGATGGGGATCATGGCTCTGCAGAGCTTCCTGTCTACCACCCAGATTGAGAGGGAAGCTTGTTGGGATGGAGGTCTCATCATCAAGCACAGAACAGGTTTTCACACATACAAGACTGTTAATAAAGCAGTCTTTAAAACATGGTGTTTTTTCTGGCCAAGATGGAGGCACAGGTAGACACACTGTGTCTCCTCGCACAACCAAAGTAAGGATAACAACACTTTAGAAACAGAAAATTGAATTGTATGAAAGTCTGACAACCAAGGAGTTAAAATTCATCCAGACAGGTAGGAGAAGAAGAGTCAGGTGGCCGGGCAGAGAGGAGTTGCGGCAAAAAAAAGTAGCGGCACCAGGTGTGCAAGGCAGCAGCTGACAAACCCTGGGAGTGCAAGACAGCAGTGGGTAGACCCCAGGTGCGTGGTGACAATGGGCAGACCCAGTAAGGCAGTGATTGTGAAGCGGGGCACAGAGCTCAGGGCAGCTGGCAGACTGGGCAGTCCCACATTTGTGCACAGATAAACCAGGCAAAACTGAGGAGCGAGACAGACCGCGCAACCCAGGGTCCCAACACAGGGATATAAAGCCTCAAAACACCAACTGAAAACACCTGTGGGGGTTGACATGCCGGGAGAGATGACCAGCCTCACAAGAGAGTTCGTTGGAGAGGCCCACAGGATACTAGAATGTACACAAGCCACCCACCTGGGAATCAGCAGCAGAGGGGCCCAGTTTGCTTGGGGGAAGCGGCAGAAAGGAGTGAAATCTGACAGAGAGGAGAGCAAGCGCCATTGTTCCTGCTCAAACCCTGTGCCCATATACAGCGTCACAACCCAGCCACTGGGTTGCCCCACCCTGGTGAACACCTAAGGCTCCGCCCCTCAGACGTAGCAGGCGAGACAAGACAAAAAATAAAATGGGCCAAATGGAAGAACAGATCAAAGCTCCAGAGCAAATACAACTAAGTGACGAAGAGATAGCCAACCTATCACATGCACAGTTCAAAGCCCTGGTGATCAGGATGCTCACAGAATTGGTTGATTTTAGTCATAAATTAGATGAATAAATGAAGGCTACAATAAGTGAAATGAAGGAAAATGCACAGGGAACCAATAGAGATGGGAAGGAAACTGGGACTCAAATCAATGGTATGGACCAGAAGGAAGAAAGAAACAACCAAATAGAAAAGAATGAAGAAACAAGAATTCAAAAAAAATGAGGAGAGGCTTAGGAACCTCCAGGACATCTTTAAATGTTCCAACATCCAAATTATAGGGGTACCAGAAGGGGAAGAGGAAGAGCAACAACTTGGAAAACTTATTTGAACAAATAATAAAGGAAAACTTCCCCAATCTGGCAAAGGAAATAGACTTCCAGGAAATCCAGGAAGCTCAGAGAGCCCCAAAGAAGTTGGACCCAAGGAGGAACACACCAAGGCACATCATAATTACATTAGCCAAGGTTAAAATGAAGGAGAGAATCCTAGAAGCAGCAAGAGATAAGGAGACAGCAACCTACAAAGGAGTTTCCATCAGACTGTCAGCTGATTTCTCAAAAGAGACCTTACAGGCAAGAAGGGGGCTGGCAAGAAGTACTCCAAGTCATGAAAGTCAAGGGCCTACATCCAAGATTGCTCTATCCAGCAAAGCTTTCATTTAGAATGGAAGGAAATATAAAGCATTTCTCAGATAAGGTCAAGTTAAAGGAGTTCATAATCACCAAGCCCTTATCATATGAAATGTTAAAGGGACTTATCTAAGAAAAAGAAGATAAAAAACATGTATAGTAAAATGACAGCAAACTCACAATTATTAACAACCACACCTAAAACAAAAACAAAAGCAAACTAAGCAAACATCTAGAACAGGAGCAGAAACACAGAAATGGAGATCACATGGAGGGTGATCAACAGGGGAGTGGGAGGAGGAGAGGGGGGAAAAGGTACAGAGAGTAAGTAGAATGGTAGGTAGAAAATAGACAGGAGCAGGGCAGGAATAGTGTGGGAAATGTAGAAGCTAAAGAACTTATGACACCTGGACATGAACTAAAGAAGGAGAATGTGGGTGGGAGGTGGTGTGCATGGTGGAGGGGAATGAAGGGAGGAAAATGGGACAACTGTAATAACATAATCAACAAAGTATGTTTTAAAAAAAGACAAAAAAAAACCCATTGTGTTAACTGATAAACAAGTCACTCCAAGCAATACTGTGATACAGAGTACTAGAAATTTCATTTACATACAAATCAGTTACCTTTAAAACAGCAATACCATTCATAAAAACTGAAACAGCAAAAAATGAACCTTCAGCTAATGAATATTTAATATTTTAATATACAGATCTAATTTTTAATTTTACAGAGGAGGTTATGCAATGTACTGCCTAAAACTATGCTACCAGGAGATTTTACTTCAACAAAAGGATCAAATTTACTCATATGTGTAAGGAATAATTCTTAACTAGACATTGCCTGCCCATCTGAAATGAAAACCAAGATCTCACTGTAAGGCCCAACAATGCTTCTGGAGAGGAGCATCTCTTCTTCAAATGCTGAGATTTACGCTATAAGGATTTTTCTATACATCTGCCTAATACGTTGTTGTCATTTTGCAACTTGAGCTAAAATTCCAGTGGATTGATTTTGAAAGAGTAGAAGCTCCTGCCATGTTTTTTAGTCCTCTCTAGAACAGAAGATGTAACACCTTGGATTAAACTTACATCAGTGAAAAGCACCTCTGCATTTTATAATTTACATGTTTACAAACTGGCTTTTTTCCCCTTTTTATCTCTGAAGAGGCTCTTTTATCTGGAATCTGTGAGAATCTGAGTACACACCGGAGACAACTATGCAGATTAACACATACTGTTCTACTTCAAGAGACTTAATTGCTCTCAGAAGTATAACAACACATATACACACTATACACATTATGATGAATAAAGCAAATGTATTTTTCTGACAACAATGTGATTACAACCATAAAATAAAATATAATGTAAAATCTATAGGCATAAATTCTGTTTTTTATATACAAGTTCTGTCCAGAAAGCATCCAGCCATGTACTATGAAATACAGACATTTATTGAAGATACAAGAAACATTGTACATAGGACAATGATGTCTCAGTCCCCTTCAAAGTGGGCAACTTGGGAGCTCACACAGTTCTCCAAATAGCCATCCTTATTTGATGTTTCACCAAAAATCTCTGCAGGAGAGATGATGGATGAGTGGATGCACTGTCATAATGAAGCTGCCAATCAGCAGTTGCCCATACCTGTGGCCTTCTGAATCATCGTAATAGTTTCCATGGAGGAATATTCAAGCTTAATGTAAAATGTGATGCAGATTCATTGGTCTACTCACTCACTCATTTTGAATATGATGGCCAAACAGTACACATGCTCACTCAACAGTATCTACTGCCCCCACTGACTCGCACAGTGAGGTTGTCTTTGTTCACACATGTGCATTCCAGTCTACTCTTCTTAGTTGCCAGGTTATACCAATGTCGCACAAACTTTTCCTGTTATATTAACAATGGCTATTCTCTTTCTGTACAGACCATATATATATATATATATATATATATATATATATATATATAATAAAGCAGTCGTGGCTGTAGACTTGTAATAGCGGGAGAGCTGGCTGGTTTCCTTTTAAAATATCATGTTTAGATTCCCATTTGTGAACTACCTGTGTGAACAACATTGTATTAACCTGCCACAGGGACCCTTCTATATCTATGACTTCATATCTGTCTTTTTTTATGCAGTCAGCAGAAACCTATCAACTTTGGTGCACTCATATTTTTATATATACATGTAGACAAGAATGATCATAACTCATCACAAGCTTTAAGCAATTTTTTTATTGCTAAACTTCACTTTTGCCCAATTTTTGCTCACAGTTCCTTTGCATATATTTTCATTACACTCCCCTCTCTTTTTCACATCTTTATTAAGTAGCTGATCTACTTGTATTTTCATTTTACGTATCTCCATATCAAATGGAAGTGTCCTGGGGTTCAATGAAGGCCAGCAGGAAAGGTCAACACCTGTCAATGCTACAATAGGAAACTCCTTTATGACATAGTCAAGTCCCTCATAAAGATAAGAAATCATACTGTACATGAGTATTTTAAATAAGTAAAACTTTGAATGATGTTCCTAGTGTTTTTCCATAGCACTCAGAGGAGCCTTAGATACTCTACAGAAAGAAAAACATTTAAATGTGAATGAGATTATGAATATAGACACAAAATTTCTCAGCAAATTATTAATAAACCAAGTCCAGCAACATGTTGGAAATACTTGAGTGTGTACATGCACACACACACAGACTTGTAAGATTTCTCCCAAAAATACAAGATTGTTTCAGCATATGATAGCAGTAAACATAACAACACAATATTAACAGAATAAAGAACCATACCTTGATAATAAAACAAACTAAGAGCAGAAGAGAACTTCCTCAATATCAAATATAAAAACCCCACAGCAAGCATTGTACTTAATATGGAAAGACAGCATTCCTCTAGAGGATCAGGAACAAGAAAAAGATGTTGGATATTGTCACTACCATTCAACAGTGTACTGAGAAGTCTAGCCAGAGGAGCTAGAGAAAAATAAAAAGCAACTAGAATGGAAAGGAAGAAGTAAAAGTATCTCTACTTACAGATGACATAATTTTGCATACAAAAAATACTGAGAAATACACACACACGCAACAATTAGAGCTAATAAATGACTTTGGCAAAGTTCAAAATATAAGACTAATGCACAAAAATAAACTATTTCTACTAACATAAAACAATCCAAAGATAAAAATTAAGTAAATTCCATTTATACTAGCATAAAAATAAGACACCAGAAAAAATACAGGAAAATTACAGACTAATATACCTTATGAATAGTTACAAAACTCAACAAAATAGTAGCAAATTGAACCCAACAGCACACTAAAAGGGTTACACACCATAAAACAAAGGAAAAAAAAAACCTCCCACATGATCATGTCAACAGATACAAAAGAAAAAAAGCACTGAACAAAAGTCAACAACCTTTCCTGATGAAACCACTCCGAAAACGAGGCATAGAAGGAAACATTCTTTACATGACACAGGAGGGTTATTAAAAAAAAAAAAACACAGCTAACATCATACTCAATCCTGAGAAACTCCAGTGTTTCCACCCTAAGATCAGAAAAGAGATAAGGATGCCAGCTTTCACTAGGGCTGTTCAACATTCCTAGCCAGACCGTAGGGCAGAAAACCAAATTAAATGCCTTCAGATTGAAAAATTGAATCTTTTCTCTTTTAACAGATTGCCCAGTTCTATATAAGAAAATTTCATAAAATCCACACAAAAATCTAGTAGAGCTAATAAATGATTTCAGTAAAGTTGCAGGATACAAATAAGTTGAGTTTATGCCAGAAATAAGCATTTAAAGAAGGAAATAAATGAAATAATTTCATTTACAGTAATATTCAAAAGAATAAAATACCTACGAGCAATTTTAACAAATGAGACTTAAAAACTTGTACACTGAAAACTAAAAAACATTGATAACAGAAATTAAGTAAGACATCAAAAAAGTATAAAAATGTCCAATGTTCATGAACTGGAAAACTTAATACTATTCCAATGGCAATATTCCCTAAAGCAACTACTGAACCAGTACAACACTCATCAAAATCTCAACAGTCATTTCTCCAGAAATGGAAAATATAGGGAACTGTTCCACGTGGCATGGGAATGTAGCCCAGCTCCCACATGGAAAAGCCCGTGGGAGGCGAGGTGCAGCACACAGGAGCCAGGCCCACGGATAGGTTCTACCATGGGAATCAGGTGTTATACCTAGGCTGCTATAAAGCTTGCTTTTGCTAAAACTTCCTCACCCTGGATTGAGGCAGCAAATGTTTACCGTGTATCTATAACTTCCTAAAGTCTGTGCTAAACCTCCCAAGTATGGACTGTAGCCAGTTCAACCACCTTTCCCCTTGATCTGTAACAACCTTCTCTTTGAAGTAATTAGCAACATCATTTCCTTTGTTATCTACAAAAGGTAATCACCTACAGAGAACCTGTGCATAGTAAATGAGGACCATCCTCAATGTAATGTACCCAGAAAAGAAATAAAAGCCTGTCCAGGCAGGGGCCAGGGCTCGCTCTCTCTCACTTAGAGAGCCTGTCCCTTTTTCTCCACGGACTTCTGTAGTCCCTGTGAATTTGTCTCTCACAGCCACAACACACGGATTCTGCTGACCAGGGTCCATCCGCATCAGGAAAAGCCAATTCTCAAATTCATATGAAACTGCAAGAAGCCACAACTAGCCAAAATAATCTTGGAGAAGAAAATCAAAGTTGGAGGATTCAACTCCCAGATTTCAAAACTGACTACAAAGCTATAGCAACCAAAACCGAGTGCTTTGTGGAATAACACAAGGAAACAAAGGGTATACTGATTGTGAAGGAAGAAATTAAACTTTGTTTACAGATGACATTATTGTCTGTGTAGAATATCCAAAAGAACTGACCAAAAAAAAGAGAGAAGAAATCCTGGAACTACTGAGCAATTACAACAAAGTTGCAGGTTACAAGGTTAATATATAAAAGTCAATCACTTTCCAATACACCAGCAATGAACAAATGAAATCTGAAATTAAAAACACAATACTATTTACAATAGCACCCAAAATAACAAAATAAATATCATGTACAAAATATGTGTAAGATCTATATGAGGAAACTATGAAAACTCAGCTGAAATAAATCCAAGAACTAAATAAATGGAAAGATAGTCCATGTTCATGGATAGGAAAACTAAACACTGTCAAGATGACTGTTCTTCCCAACTTGATCTGTAGATTCAGCACAAGCCCACCCCAAACTCCAGCAAGTTATTTTGTAGATATTGACAAAATGATCCCAAAGTTTATGTGGAGAGGCAAGACTCAGAGCAGCCAACACAGCACTGAAGAACAACAAAGTTGAAAGACTGACATCATCCAAGTTTAAAAATCACTATGCAGCTACAGTAAACAACATAGTATAGTATTAGTGAAAGAACAGACAGACAGATTGATGGAATCAAACAGAGAGCCTAGAAATATACCCATATAAATAGAGCCAACTGATATTTAACAATGCAGCAAAGCAATACAGTGGAGAAAAGGTAGTCTCCACAGATAGTTCTGGAACAACCAGACCTCCACATGCAAAAAAACTAATCTATGCACAAACTTTACACCCCTCACAAAAATTAGCTCAAAATGATCAGAGATCCAAAATGTAAAATGAAAAACTCTCCTCAAAGATATAAGAAAAAAACTAGATAATGTTGGGTTTGGTGATAACTTTTTAATATGACAAGAATATGATTCATGAAAGATGGACTTCATTAAAATCTAAAATTCCTGCTCTTTTAAAGACCATGTCAAGAGAATGAAAAGACAAGCCACAGACTGGGAAAATATTTGCAAAAACTCATATACTAAAGGACTTATTCAAAAGATATAAAAACACTCTTAAAACTCAATAATAATATTAAAAATCTAATTTAAAAAAAAATAGGCCAAAGACCTTAACAGACACCTCATCAAAGAAGAGTCACAGATGGCAAAGAAATATGTGGAAAGATGCTCCATATCACATGTCATCAGAGAAAACCATTACACGCTTACTAGAATGTCAAAAATCCAAACCACTAATGACACCAAATGATGGTGAGGATGTGGAGCAACAAAAATTCTCATTCATTGCTGGTGAGAATATAAAGTGGTACAGCACTTTAAAAGACAGCTTGGCAGTTTCTTACAAAACTAAACAAACTCTTACCATATAATCCAGCATTCATGCTTTTTGGTATTTATCCAAAGGAGTTGAAAATTTATGTCTATACAAAAAAATCTGCATATGGATGTTTATAGCAGCTTTATTCATAATTACTAAAACTTGGAAATGACCAGGATGCCCTGCAGTAGGGAGATGGATACATAATCTGTGGCACATGCAAACAATGAAATATTATTCAGCACTAAAAAGAAATGAGCTATCAAGGCATGAGAAGACATGGAGAATCCTTACATGCATATTACTAAACTAAAGAACACAATCTTAAAAAGCTACATTATATATGATTCCAACTACATGACATTCTGGGAAAAGCAAAACTGTGAAGACAGCAGAAATATTAGTGGTTGCCAGGGCCTGGGTGTGGAAGAGAGGACTAGGCAGAGCACAGAGAGTTCTGGGGCAGTGAAAATACTCTGTATGATACCCTAATGATGGATACACAGTATTATACACTTGTCCAAAACCACAGAATGGCAGCACTAAGAGTGAACCCTAAGTAAACTATCTACTTATGGATGACAATGAGGTACTAATGTAGGTTCATCAATTGTAACAAATGTACCACTATCATGGGGGATGTTGATAATAAAGGAGGTTATGCATGTGTGGGGCAGGGGGTATATGAGATATCTCTTACACTTTCCTCTCTATTTTGCTGTGAAATTCAAACTTTTCTTTAAAAAATAAGTCTTAAAAAACAGTGTAGTACTGGCATAATGACAGGCATATAATACAATCAAGAATCTAGAAATGAACCTAAACATCTATGACCAATTGATTTTCAACAAGAGCATCTGATGGGGAAAGAATATTCTCTTCAAAAAAATGGTTCTGAGAAAACTAGATAAAGTTGAACCTCTCACTCACTTCATGTACAAAAACTAAATAAAAATGGACCAACCTCAAATATAAGAGGTAGAACTATAAAACCCACAGGAAAAAAAACACAAAGAAATAAATCCACACTGCCTCAAATTTGGCAATGGATTCTTAGATTCATACCAAAGTACAAGCAACAAAAGAAAAAATAGATAAACTGGACTTCATCAAAATTTATAACTACTGTACATTCAAAGACAATGTCAAAAATGTGAAAGCATAATCTATAGGAGGACTCCCAGCCAAGATGGTGGCACAGGCAAACTCTGGGCTGGCCGCCTCCCACAAGCACATCAAAACCACAACTAAACTAGAGAACAACGGTCATCGAAAACCACCTGAAGTCTAGGTGAACAGAAGTCCTATAACCAGGGAACCACGGTTCTCAAACTTCACTCATTCCCTAAGTCTGTTCAAGAAGTGAGTTGTTCAAGAAGTGAATTGTTCAAAAACCAAATCTTGCCTGAGAGATGCATGCCATCATACAGGTAGCAGCATGGAAGGGTCGCTGGGTTGAGAGCCAAAGTTTTGTTCAACAACTGAGACATTTTTTCCATTAACAACTTGGTCAAGAACCAACTTGTTTGAGATAGGAGATATGTGTACACAAGAAGCCATGAGGAGACTGGTAGGAGGAGGGTCAGAGACACAGAATGGCTGGTCCCATACTTATGGTAGTGGATAGAAACGTGGAGTGATACCTTGGCTGCAGAGGTCCCCGCTGAGAAGTGAGGGGTCCCACCCCCACACCAGGCTCCCCAGCCAGAAGGAAAGTCCCCATGACTTCTGGCTGTGAAAAGCAGATTGGGACTGTGGCTGAGGGGATTGTGGCTGAGGGGATTGTGGCTGAGTGAAACAAGGGGCTGCTGGAAGGGCAGGTGTTTATACAGGGCCTTATCTGCTAAGGGACTCACTCCCTCTGAGCTCCAGCACTGGAGCTGCAGCAAGAAAAGCACCAGGGACATTTGAGGAGAAACTGAATTGCTTGATTTTAGGGTGAGGGCTAGAAGGTTAGCTTTCTCCCAGACAGCTCTGGCAGAAGCCACAGTTACTTCGTTTAGCCCTCCTCCTTGTTGTAGCGCAGGCAGGCACCAAGTCTATTAATCTGGCTAACAATGTTCACCCCACCCTGGTGATTTCCTGAGACCCTGTCCCACCCAATTTGCAGGCCTACCCAAACTGATTCTTTTCCACACAAACAGCCTATCTTGGCTGGTGCTATGAACTTTCCTAAAATCTCTCAAAGGTTCACAAACCTCAAACAAATAGCATCGGTATACCTCTTACCTCTTGCTAAGCAGCCCCAAGCCTGACACTAGTGACGGCCAGCCTCGGTTCACAGCTTAGCTTCTACCATCTATAAGTCTGGCACAAGTGGCAACCATCTGCAGATCGATATGCACCTACCAGGTGGCCCCAAACATGGCACGGCAAGTGGCTGACCTTGACCTGCACCACAGGCCTTCCCAAGAGGCCCCAGAACCAACACACCAAATGGCCAGCTTTAGACCACACCAGACACCACCCAAACACCTCCACGAACAACATACCCAAAGGGCAACTTGGCAGGCACCTGACCCCACTTAAGAAAATCCTACTCCTTAGGGTCAGCCCCGGCACAACAGCTCCTCCACTGTGCCACAGCAAGTCCTCACAACCAATGAGCGTGAGAGTCAATCCCTCCCATTAATGTACCTACAGAAATCGAGGCTCAACTACAACAGGAAAGCATACACAACCCACACAAGGAAAACATCTGGAGCACCTGACGCAGGTGACCAGGGAGACTGTGCCATTGGGCCACACAGGACACCTACTACATAGACCACTCTGCCAAGACCAGGACACATAGCAGCTCTACCTACTAAACTGAAACAAACACAAGGAGGCAGTCAATAAGAGGAGACAAAGAAACATGTCCTAAATGAAAGAACAAGAGAAAATTCTAGAAATAAATACATACCTATCAATAATTACTTTAAATGTAAATGGATTAAATACTCTGATCAAAAGGCATAGGGTGGCTGAATAGATAAGAAAATAAGACCCATACATACACTGACTGTGACAGACTCACTTCAGATTGAAAGATGCACAGACTGGCCCTGATTGGTGTGGTTCAGTGGGTTGAGCATTGACCTGGGAACTAAAGGCTGCTGGTTCAATTCCCAGTCAGGACACATACCTGGGTTGTGGGCCAGGTCCCCAACTGGGGATGTGTAAGAGGCAACAAATTGATGTTTCTCTTCCTCTCTCCTTTCCTCTATCTCTAAATAAATAAATAAATAAAATCTGTAAAGAAAAACACACAGACTGAAAGCAGAGGGACACAAAAAGGTTTTGTGCAAATGGAAAAGAAAAAAAAAACTGGGATAGCAATACTTACATCAGACAAAATAGACTTTAAAACAAAGGCTATAACAAAAGACAAAGAAGGACCCAGCAATTCTACCTTTGAGTATTTATCCAAAGAAACCCAAAACACTAAATTGAAAAGATATATGCATCCCTAAGTTCACTGAAGCACTGTTTAGAAGATATGGTCAAATAAGTGTCCATTGATAAATGAATGGACAAAGAGGAGATGGTACATATACACACACATGCAATGGAGTATTACTCAGTCATAAACAGAATGAAATCTTGCCATCTGCAACAACATGGGTGGACCTAGAGGGTACTATGCTAAGTGAGATGAGTCAGACAGACAGATGCCATGTGATTTCACTTACATGTGGAATCCAAAAAAATAAATACGCACTATTAAAAAGCCAGAAACAAACTCATTGATACAGAGAACAATTTTAATTGCTGCCAGATGGAAAGGGGGTTGGGAGGATGGGTGAAAAAGTGGAAGGAATTAAGATGTGCAAATTGACAGTTATAAAAACAGTCACAGGGATGTAAGGAAACATATTCAATAATATTTTAATAATTACGTATGGTGTCAGATGGGTAGTAGACTTATCAGGGTGATCGCTTGTTATATAAATGTCTAACCACTATGCTGTGCAACAGAAACTAATAAAATATTTCATATCAACTGTTACAGAAAGTAAAAAATTAATTAAAACTAAAAAATACATAAAAACATTAAAAACTACAATCTAAAGAATAGGAGAAAATATTTGGATACCATTTAAACAATATGGTTTTAATATCTAGAATATATTAAAATACTCTTACAATACTAATAAAGGAATAGTAAGTGAATATAATACTTAATAATTTTAATAATATGAACAATAAAAATATCACCCAATTTTGGAAAATGAGCAAAGAATAAAAAAATAAGAATGAGCAAAAAAATGAGAAAAGGGTTTCAATAGATAATTCTTGAAAAAAGATGTACAAATGGCCAATAACCACATGAGAATATGTTCAACATCACTGGTCATTAGAGAAAAGCAAATCAAAAGCAGACATACTGCTTCACACCCAGTAGGATGGTTTTAATCAAGAAAACAGAAAATCACAAGTGTTGACAAGGATGTTAAGAAATAGGAACCATCATACCTTGCTAGTGGGAATGTAAAATGGCACAAGTACTTCAAAAAATAGTTTTTAGTTCCTCAAAATATGAAACATGGAGTTATCATACGAACCAGCAATTCTACTCCTAGGTTTATGCCCAAGAGAAATAAAGACACATATGCACACAAAAAAAAATTGTACTTGAATGCTTATAGTGACATTAGTCATAGTAGCCAAAATGGAACAAACTAAATTCCCATCAACAGATGAATGGATAAAAAAACTGTAGAATATATACATAGAATGGAATATTATTCAGCCATTAAAAAGGAATGAACTACTGATATATGCTACAATTTGGATAAACATTGAAAATGTTACAATAAATTAAAGAAGGCAGACATTGACATTCATGTATTATATGATTCTTTTCATGTAATATATCCAGAATAGGCAAATCCATAGAAAGCAGATTAGAGGTTACCACGGAATGGGGGGAGGCTGGGAGTGGGGAGCACTTGCTTAAAAGTACAGAAAGTTTTCATGGGATGATGAAATAGTATTCGATACCACAGAGGTGTTGGTTGCATGATATTATGAATACATTACCACTGACTTGTACACTCTAAAACGGTTAATTGTATGTTATACAAATTTCACCTCAATTTAAAAATAGAATAGACCACTTAGGATTAAATTTAATAAAGTGCAAGACTTGTAGACTAAAAACTACAAGATATCTTTGAAAGAAGATTAAATACCTAAACATATGGCAACAAGTCCTGTGTTCATAAAGTAGGAAATTTATAATTTTTCAGATGGCAATGCTCTCCAAATTGATCTTTGATTCAGTGCAATCCCTATCAAAGTGCCAGCTGGCTTTTTAGGGGCAGAAATTGGCAAGTTAATTCTAAAATTTCTATGGGAATGAGAGGGACTCAAGATAGTCAAAATAATCAAGAAAAGAAGAAAGAGTTGGGGGACTCACACTTTCCATTTTCAATATTCACCACAAGGCTACAGCAATCAAGATATTACAGTACTGGTATAAGAACAGGCATATAGACCTATGGAATAGAACTGAGAATCCAGAAATAAATTCATGCATTTGTAGTCAACTGACTTGCGATAAATTTTAGAAAACCAGTCAACAGGGAAAGCAAAGTCTTTTGTGTGAAGTCTTTGTAACCTTCAATTAGGTACCAAAAGTACAAAAAAGATAAAAGAAAAAATAGGTAAGTTGAACTTTATCAAAATTAAACACTTTTGTGCTTTAAAACAAACTGTCAAGAAAGTGAAATGACAACAGGTATAATATCCATACAAAGAATTTTTACAACTCAATAATAAAAAGACAAAGAATACAGCTAAAAATGGGCAAATAATTTGAATAGATATTTCTTGAAAGAAGATACACAAATGGGCAATAACCACATGGAAAATGATCAACATCATTAATCATTAGAGAACTACAAATCAAAACCATAATGAGATACCACTTCACACCCAGTGGGATGGCTATAACTAAAAATACAAAGAACAACATGTGGGTAAGGATGTAGAGAAATTTGAATTCTCATACACTGCTAGTGGGAATGTAAAATGTGTAGTTACTTTAGAATATAGTTTTCCAATTCCACAAACATAGTTACTTAATGACCAGCAATTCTAGCATTATATCCAAGAGAAATAAAAACTCATGTTTACTCATAAAATTGTACATAAAATTCATAGCAGCATTATTCATAAGTCAAAAAGTGAAAACAAACCAAATGCCCTTTAATAAATGCAAAAACAAAATATAGTATAACCCATAAAATGGAATATTCTATGTAAATGAAAAGGAATGAAGTAGTGATACATGCTACAACATGAACCCTGAAAACATGAAGCTAAGTGAAAGACACCAGGCTATGATTCCATTTGCACAAAGCATCCAAAGTAGTCAAGTCCAATCTACGTAAAGTAGATTAGTGGTTGCCTAGGTCTGCGAAGGGGAAGAGAATGCGTGACTGCTATTGAGTATTGGGGGTTTTTCTTTTGTGAGTGATGAAAAATCTCCAGTAACAGAGGTGTTGGTTGTACAAACCTGTGAATATACTAATAACCACTGAATTCAAACTAAACAATTCACACTAAAATGGTGAAAATTATAGTAGGTGAATTTTATCTCAATAAAAAAAATGAATGAGGAATTTACTACAAAGAAACAAAGTACTTATATGAAGTAGAGCTGGGGAGGCTGCATCTTAGTGCATAAAAACACTCTAATTAGTAAAAGGAATACTAACAAGTATGTGAAGTTTAGAGGCAGGTTAATTATAAGATTCCAATTTAAACATTGTATGTCAGGACAAAATCTCCTCAGAATTTTAAGAACTCTTAGAGAAGATAATTTGAACCTGCAGTGAAGAAGTTCCATCACAAAATCAGTCTCTGGTTAAAGCCATCACTCAGATTTCAGCATGGGGGCAATATTTAAATAAGCAATTCATTCTACAGTAGAAACCACAAGACTGGATTGAATTCTGTGGTTACCTTGTTGACTTTAGGAACTATATGGTCTCCTAGTCACATATAATCAGGGCCTTAAGCTTCAGCCTCACCTGGGGTGTGGGGGGTTTGTTCCCCACAGCCTGGACCTTTAATTCTTAATGCGCTATACAGACTATTCCTAGACTCACAGGGCACCAAGGGGCAGGGGTCCTGGACTTAAATACTGAAGTCTAGTGAGAACAAGCTGCAAGCATTCCTTACTCCACATTTGCTTCTATACATTTTTTTATTAAAAGGAAATAGGTTTCTCCTAGAACACTTGCTTTATAATGCTAAGATTACATAGGCACTATAGCTAATTCATTTTAAAACTAAAAACTTGTACGCGTCTTGGGAATATCATGCTGAGCAAGGAAGGTCAGATGGAGGGGGTGAGGAGCCATATGATTTCACCCATATGTGGGATGTAAAACTGGAAACAACAGATGAACAAGCAGGACAGACAAATGGAAACTCATGGACATAGAGAGCAATGTGGAGGTTACAAGAAAGAAGGGCGTGGGTAGTCAAAGGTAAAGGTGGTCAAGTATATAGTAATGGAGAAAGATTTGACTTTGAGTAGTGAACATACAATGCAATATATAGATGATGTATTTTAGAACTATTTATTTGAAGCCTATATAATTTTATTAACCAATGTCATCCCTATATTTTTAATATAAGAATGATGGAATTGATACAGCAAATCTCTAGAGAATGTTTAATATTTCTATAATGAGAAAAATGTAAGTAGAAAGAGTCTGTACTGCAGTGATTAGCTGAGTCATTAAGCTGGCTTAGTGAATGTATCTGGGAAGCCTGGAGACTCATTTTTAATTCTCACTTCTTAGATTTCTAGATTTCTTATATTCAGCTCCAGCGCTAAGTACATTTAATAATCTATGATTCAATTAATGAATTAACATAAGTTAAGAGATAAATTATGTAACTAGAAATAGCTTGTTTTAAATGTTGATCCACAGCGATGGTACTCATTTCATCAGATAAAAAAAGTTTTAGCAACTTTTTTAAATGACTGCCTAATTTATCTTTATAAACATAGTCCATTTTCATCATGGGGAAGGATGTGCAGATTTCAGACATATGTGTTACTTGGTGGTCAACAGAACCTTGCACAGTGTTTTTATCATACACTTTGCACTGAAATGTGGTTTATATAAATGAAAACATGAATGGCTATTGCCACTCACACAGGACGACTTCAAAGAACACCCAGCCAGTCCACTCACCTTGGGGAGTTATCAGAGTTCTTCCATTCTTCTGACACCATCCAACTGGCTGGATATAAGGACTATTTATACCACACCTGCAAAAACAGCATTCTACTTAGATCCTATATTACTCAAGGACAGAGGAAGAATTCAATAGTAATGAACATTCTGGACATTAAGAGATACCATGCAAAATATTATTTCATAGCCAAAATGTTATTTTATAGCTAAGATAATTAGAAGTGATTTTTAGTATTATATTTTGTAAGCTAAGTGATCAAACTTCTCTTTTACATGACCTTCTTGAAATTTAAAACTATAAAATAAAAAGGTTTTTTACTATAACCTGAAACACCAGTAATATCCCCAAAGAGTGAACATTTTAATAATCTTCTACAACTTCTTGCTAACAGCAAGGCAAATATCCATAGGCCAGTCCAAATTTTAACAGGACAGCCCAATCAGAGACTCCACATGACTTCATATTCCTCCCATCTCCTTTTCAAAGAATTCACACTACTCTACTTAAGACACATACAACAATTGATCTTTGCTCTGCTTCTTAGTTCAAAGGCAAAAACAGTGTACCCTTCATGTACATGAAGAACCACAGCCTCAGGCAGGGACTTGTTGGTTATTCAGGACATGCTATGAAGAAATGCTACTGAAATTATTTGTGCCATTCCATCTTACCTATTTCAGGGTTTTGCCCAGAAAACCCTTTTAACTCATACAATGTTAGTTTAATGGCATTGTTGCATGCATTTTCTCTGCTCCCCACAGGCTTTCAAATAATTCACTCCATTCTCCCTGAATCTTACCTTTTAAAAATATGACAGGGTGAGTTTAACATTTTTCAGGAAAAAAATACTGCAAGTTCTTAACTCCTCATCAAAAAAAAAAAAAAAATGCTTCCCTTACAAACTAGACAAAATATAGTGAAGTTCCCTGAACTGGTCATAGTATTTCAGATGAGTTCTCATTAGGTAACCGCCCATGAAATGAAGAAAATGTTTCTTGGGCTTGTTAATTAGAGAAGGTAGTGAAAAGTCAGCCATTAAATTCCTGTTTTCATACCTTTAAGAATAGAAGAACAGCGAAGTACTGGAATGAAAACAAATTCTTAACACCAAACATGAACACACAAAAATAAAACGCACAATGGTGTCTCACCAGTAATCGTAACTATCATCCCAATTGTCAAAATGCACTAGTAAGCGATCTTCAACAATATCTGCTATGGTTGCCACACACACCAGTGAAGGGTTCTTCCTGTCGACGGCCTCCAGCTTCATTCCAAACTGAAATTCTTTAGGCACTGGCCCATTCTAACACAGCACCAGAGGAAGAGGCACAAAAAGAAACGACACCAAACAGGACTGAGCCACTGTCCAAACTTCTATGATGTTTAGCATCAAAAAAGTTTGTCAGGTATCAACACTTATCATGCTGAGTGAAGCCAGCAAATGCCAGTAAAAATATTCCCACAAACTGTTAGGAAATTTACATTCAGAACAAAGATGGGGAAGTGAGTTTTTATACTGGGCTATTCTCTTTCTTTGTGCAGGTAGGCTTAACTGCCTTATCATCGTCACTTTCCCTCTTCTTCAGTTTTAGAATAATGTCTATTAATTTTAAATTATGATGTGTACTGAATACAGTAGTATCAAATAATTTCTTCTGCTCCCCATAGGATTTTGAATAGTTTCCACAATAGTTTTCACTATTTTGGAAAAGTAATAAAGATACACTCTTTAGCACCAAAATAACTTTCATCAGATATGAAAATAGTGGTTTTTCAATATTTAAAGAACACACACACTAATCCACAAATAAAATTACAATTGAAAAAATCCAAATGCTTTTTTATTATATACACATAATTTTAGTATTAAAAATGCTAAGGACTATGATTTACAATAATATTACAATAACGAAATCCCACTTTCATAAAGCTGTAATCAGCCAGTGCTGGGAGTCAGAAAGTATACATACGGCATCCAGGGACTACTAGAGATTTTTTCCTTTAGCACATTATATTTTTCAAGGTGATTTAACACTTCTTTCCTTAATACAATTCTATGAACCACATCGAGAAGCTGTATAACAGTGATTTCAAGATCAGGACACTGAAGCCTAGAAAAGTTGGGTGAGTGCCCTACAGGGGGACAGAGTAGGGCACAACTGACATCTGACTCCAGGCTTCTCCACCCCTTTCAGTGATGTGTGGCCTCCCTGCTGGGCCTGTGGTCCAAAAGGAGGCCAGAGCTGTGATTTATCTTCCTGCTCTTGTTAAGACTTGTTAGGTTGCTGGGGACACAGATGGCATAAGTGTGCTCTACCCAAATTCTCATATACCCCTTGAATCTATATGAAATGTCACCCTCATTGTCATTACACATAAATCCAACTGGGCTGGGTACATTAAAGTCCACCTGGAGTGTTTATTCCTCTCAAACACCAAAACTAAGTTTGAATGACTAGCTCACTAGAAACACAAAGAAAAAAAACATTTCTAAAAGGCATTTTAAATTTTGGCAGGTTTTAAATATATATATTTTTTCAACTCTCTTTATCTAATAACACTTTTAATTATATTTTTAAAAGGGGAAAGTATGCCCATAAGAAACTGACATATTGAGAAAAGTCAGCCAGAAGCTGAGAATTCTTAAAAGATTAAAATACAACAGAATATATAGTGAATTTTTAAAACTTAAGCTCAAGGGAAAATCCAGTTTATATTGAAGCAGAAAATACTTACAGAACTTCTGTTCCTGAATAATTTCTTGGGAGCATTTTGCAATTTGTAGGCCTTCAAATAATTCATCCAAACAAATTTATCTTTTCTATAACCTAAAAAAGTATGGATTACTCAAGATAACCACAAGATGTAACCATGTGCATACTAAATATATAATTCAGTCTTCTGCCATAAATTAAATGTCCTTTAGCAGACCACAAAAGATTCAAATTAAAATCTCTAGCTTCTTTCAATGTTTTCTAACGTATGAACTTCAAGACTGTTGAATGTGATTTCCCATTATGCATATCACTCCTTACAAATTTAAAAAATTTATTAAGATATGGAATTGGTATCTGGTAACTTAATAGGTATCTCGTATCCCATTGGGACCTTCCAAAATGGGCAAACGAAGGAGACGAAAGCCCTGAGTTTGTCATCACTCCTGAAGCAGCCACATCATCAAGACCATCAGAGGTCCTGATGGTGCAACAGTCCAGGCACCAGACATCGGGCGTAAATTACAGAAACACCTTCACAATCTAAAGACCATTTGGCAGCTCCAGCTTTCTGATCCACAGCTTTACAGGTTTCCCATAAAAAAAATGCATTATCCTGCCATCCATGTGTCCTAAAAGTAGCTCACTGGGTGCTGGCCCAATTAAAACTAGCTCAATAAATATTTTCTGTTGGTGTTATATTAATATTTAGAATAAAAGTCAAACTCCTTGTACAGCCTTCAAAGCCATGGCTATATTCTAATTTCATCTCCTATCTTCTCACCTTTGCTTCTGATGTAGCCACATTCACTCCTTGTGATTACTCAACTGCACCAAGCACACTCTGGCCCCAGCACATTTACTCTTGCTTTTCTTTCTGACAAGTGGTCCTACCCAGGCAGCCACACTGCTTCCTCTCTCATTTCACCCATGAATCTGCCAGACGTCACCTTCACAGGCTTTCTTCTCTATGCTGAGTCAGAGTGTCCCTGTGATTCTCTCAGTTCCCCACCCTGCCACTGCCTGACGCTGACTCTTTATCTTTGTTTACTGTTCTTCTCCCCTTTAGAATAAAAGCCCCATGAAGACAGAGATGGTTTGTTTTATTCAGTGCTATATCCCTTAGTGCCTACACAGAGGAAGGGCTTCATAAATACCTACCAAATGAATGAGCCTGTGTGCTACAAGCTTCCATGAAATCCAGCAATCTTAAGGAACTCTGTCATTAGTCTCAGGGACAGATCTCAAAGGACACCTTGAGTTGGTAACTAAGAATAAATGACTATATACTAACTCCAGAAGTTTCCATGGCCATCAAATCATTTAACATCCAACCAGGAGATCTTACACGGAACTTTGCTAAGCAAAGAAATGGACCCATTGTCATCTCAACTGTCAATCCTCACTTCACTAGCACACAAATAAAAAGGGCTTCGGTCTCATTTGCCAGGCCCACATTCCTCTAGCACATAACAAAAGACACAGGTGAGATTTTTATTTCCCATTAAAACACTGAAAAGCGTTTCTCTTTCATGTTCTCTGTGTTCTCCATGAGTTCTTCTGGAACAATGACAGTGAATCAAGCTTCCTCACTGTCCGACACCAATGACTGAGATACCTCATTTTGATCGTGATTCAAACATTAGTTTCTTCATTTCTTATATGGTTTAATAAACTTTATATAAAATGAAATACCCTCACAAGATTTTATTTCTGCCCTAGTCCCCTTATCAGAATATCTGACTCAGATAGTCCTTGATGTTTTTCTTTTAAAGACATTTATTTCTAAGAATGGTATCCTTACAGACTTATTCTTTTTTGAAGATCAAACTTTCATTTTGGAAATTAAATCACAGCAGGCTTTTGCATAATTATGTCATAGAAATGTTGTTCAAATAAAAGTGAAATAAGAACTCACTCTCTCTCCATCCTGACTTACCCTTAGGGATGTACAATTCATGTTTGGTCTTTTCACACCACCCTATGGGATGAAGGTAAGGGGAACCAGCATTGGTCCAAAAATCATAGCAGCTTAAATAACCATCAAAATGAAGCCTTAGACGGTAACCACACACCTGCAAAATGGAATGTCTGCAGTTGCTTATTGTGTCATGTGTTTGAAGTACACAAAAAAATCCAAAATATTCATATAGTCTGTCAGTGCCATCAACATATGTGAACCAATCTTTCCATCTATTTATAGATGACATCTAAATAAGACAAAATGCTGACAAATACACTAGATTTTTTTTCTGCAAAAATAATTACCCTTTCCCCCAGTCTAGGAATCTGAGGTCAATTTACCTGTCCATTACTCAATGAGTTTATTTATTAAGTTAAATCAGTCAAATATTCCTTTCAGAAACCTCATCTAGCTAAAGTACAAAGCAAAACCCAAATGGGCATGGACTTATTTCAACTCTAACGTATAAACCCAGCATGCTCAATACAGGAAATAGTAAAACAGTCTGAGAAATGCATCCTCCTCTAGACATGCTATATAAATTTAATAGCCATAACCAATCAGTAAATGAACATTGTTTTCCATGTTGGGTGTCATTAAAAATATACAGATCTTTTATCAATTTAATAATATAAAATTTTTAGTAAATATCACATTTTATAAGCCATTTACTTTCATCAATGGCTCTTCATGCTATATAATCTTCAAAATGGATTTATTTACATAAATATATAATTCATATGCATGGATATTTTTCATATGCATTTCTAATTAGTTCAGCTAAAACTTCAATAATTACATCTCCTTTAACAGATAAAAGCAACAATGTGAGATTCACTGGTTGTAATCAACCTCAGGTGAAAACAATTTACCAATTAAATCAAAAGTATCTGCTAGGGATGAAAAACTTATGAAAAAGGTAATCTTCAGAAGGAAAAAATCATTAAGAAACATATTTTACCCATCATTGACTAAAATAAATCTATAATGTACTGGAATTTGTTTAGAACAGAAAGTACTCAATTCGTCATTCTCTAGAAAATTCTCTTCTGTCACTTCACTCTGCAATTAGCACAAGACAATAACACCAACTCTTACCTCAGCTACAGAAAGCACACAAAATACAGCTGGGTGTCGGGGGTCAATGCCTTCTAATCTCATTCCAATTTGAAAACCATTTTCATACTCTGGAAAGGATTGGTCCTAAAAAATCCCATGATACAACATTAACCACTGAAATATATTCACAATTTAATACTAAAACACTTGGCGTGACTACACAATCAAAAACTTACTGCACTAATTTGAAAGCTCAGTAATATAGCTAAAGATATAGGTTGACCAAAATGTCCACTTAGTTTTCTTTAATAAAATAAAAGACACATTTTTCATTGTCACCAATAACTTTATTGATTTGGACATTTTGAGTAAGTTGGCTATTTCCTGCATGGTATAATGTTGATTGTTCTCAATTAATGTCTCAATTTCATCACTATCAACTTCAACACGTCTACCCGACCATGGAATATCGTCCAGCGAGAAATCTCCAGCACAAAACTTTGCAAACCACTTTTGACACGTTCCATCAGTCACTGCACCTTCTCCATACTCTGTGCAGTCTTTTTTGGTGTTTCAATTGCACTTTTACCTTTCTTAAACAAAAAGTATGGTGTGCAAAAAATGTTGTATATTTTCTTCCATCATCAATATTAAAATGGCCACACGAAAATTTACCAATTTTGATAAAGTTTTTTAAAAATGCACACTGGTATGACAGCTGTCACAATATAATCTAACAAAATTGATTTGAAGTAAATCAAAATGAAGTAAAGTGCTACTATAGTCATTTTAATGGAAAAAAAAACTGAACAAACTTTTTGGCCAGTCCAACAGAAGGATGCTCTTACATACTTAACCCTGAAAGATGGTTTGATCACTTTTATGTGCTTTGTTTGAAATAGTTCATCTACAAAACTTTATGCCCTGTGCACTCATTTATTTTTTTTTAAAAGATTTTATTTATATTTAGACAAATACGGGGGAGAAGGGAAAGAGAGGGAGAGAAACATCAACACGTGATTGCCTCTCATGCACCCCCCACTGGGGACCTGGACTGCAACCCAGGCATGTTCCCTGACTGGGAATCGAACCAGCAAACCTTTGGTTTGCAGGCCAGCACTCAATCTTCTGAGCCACACCAGCCAGGGATGAACTCATTTTCTTTTGCTGATTTTTTATTAATGATTTGAAGGAGCTCTTCCTGTATTCTTAAAACAACCCTTTGTTGATTATAATGATTACCTATCCCTAGTCTGTGACTTGGCTCTTCACTTTGTCTCTGATGACCTCGATGTAGAGATTTATTTTAAATTTAAATGTAGTAAATATATGTTATTTCCTATACAGTGTGTACATCTAGCCTATGAAATCCCCTGCAAACCTGAAGTCACAGATATTTTCCTAGTGCTCTTTTAAAATTTGTTCTTCATATTTAAATCTGTAATGCAACTGGAACTGACTTTTTCTACGGTGTGAGGCAGGAGTCTATTTTTTCATACCGAAAACCAAGTATTAAAAATTTTTTAAAATAATCCATTATCTGCAAAGTTATCTCTAATACATACTTGTGGGTCTATTTTTGACCCGTTTATTCTGTTCACTGGGCCTATTTGCTTATAATGAGTCTATCTGGAGAGCAATCTTCACCATATTGAGTTTAATAATTCCACAACTTGTTCCCTCTCCATTTAATCAAATCATTTTTGTCTAAGATGTTTTTTAAAATTTTCACATAAACTACAAAAAATGCTTTGTCATGCTTATTTCTGTGTACCTTTTAATGCTTATTGCTGTTTTAAATGAAAACTAATTAATAACAGACTAATCTGTCCCCACTCATTATTATTTAGATTAATACTGATCTTATTTCCCACAGCCTTGCTGAACTACTATTAGTTTTGAGCAGTTTCAAGCAGATTCAGCACTACCAGTCAATTGATTCTTCATTGCAAATGAACTTATAAGTATACTAATGAAGAATGATTATTAAAATCTAATTCAGAGCTTTTTAATCACTAACAGTATTACTATTTATTAATGTTTAACATATGAATGTCTATTTTTAAAGTGAAATTTATTCTTTTGAGAAACTTTTCATTTGAAAATGTCAAACTTAAAGTTGCAAAAGCAAAACAGTAAAGAGAATACTTATAGCCTTTGCCTCAATTTATTATTAACATTCCACCTCATTTGCTTTATCATTTCCATTTGCTCCCTTTCTCTCCTGTCTGTGTATACAGAAATACATATGTACATATATGTACATATGATTTTTTCTGAATCATTCAAGAGTCCTTTACACCTAAATGCTAAATATTTTTCAATAAGAGCAGTATATTCCCTAAGAATAAAAACATTCTCATGCCCTGGCTGGTGTAGCTCAGTGGATTGAACATGGACTGCAAACCAAAGGGTCGATGGTTCGATTCCTAGTCAGGGCACATGCCTGGGTTGTAGTCCAGGTACCCAGTGGGAGCCATGTGAGAGGCAACCACACATTGATGTTTCTCTCTCTCTCTCTCCTTCCCTTCCCGTCTCTAAAAATAAATAAATCTTTAAGAAAAGTTCTCTTACATAAAAATAGCTATTTATCAGTCTCTGTAAATTTAACACATACGCAACACTTTTAACAAATCTATTCATATTCCAATTCTTCTGATCTACTGAACAATGAACTGTATAACACTTTTCCACTTCCAGAATAGGATTCAGTCTAGGGTCAGATATTTTTTTTAAGATTTTATTTATTTATTTTTAGAGGGAAGGGAGAAAGAGATGGAGAGAAACATCGATGTGTTGTTGCCTCTCACATGCCCACCACTGGCCTGCAACCCAGACATATGCTCTGACTAGGAATTGAACCAGCAACCCCTTGCTTCACAGGCCACCACTCAATCCACTGAGCCACACCAGCCAGGGTTAGGGTCAGATACTACAGCTAGTTGACATGTCTCTTTAGCCTTCCTTAAATCTGGAACATTTTCCACAGCATTTCTTTAACTTTCATAACACTGACATTTTTAAAGAACATAACATTGACAGTTTTAAAGAACATAGTCTTCCCCCTGCTCTATTTTATTAAAATAGAAAGCTCCTCATTTTGTATTTGTTTGATGTTTCCCCATGATCAGATTCAGGTTATGAATTCTTTTGCCAGTACACTACATGGGTGATGATGTGCCTTTCCCATGATATCACATCTGAAGCCACATGATGTTCATGTGTCCCTCAGTGGCGATGTTAACTTTGATCACACAACTACAGTGTTGTCCAGTGTTGTTCAATTCTTTCACTATACAGTTGCATACAGATCATACATATACATACATATATAAACATGTACACATGTATATCTATGCATCTGTATATATCTTTATAAATCACAAACTCAAACATATTCATCTAATTCCAATCCATCCCAAAGGGCTTGTTCTGGCTTTTTTTATCCATATTTATATTTCCATTCTAACAAGGTCAACACATTTATTCACATGCTAACTCCTACGGTATGTCTATTTTAGCTTCAGAATTGTTTTACCCATACTACTACAATAAATAAATTCACCCTACAAAAAAGAGTTCAAGATTTCTTTGCAACTTACCCTCCTGGCTCCTCTGAAATCCACAGATGAGGTATATAGTGTATGTGTGTATGTATATGTGTTTATACGTATATATATAGTCTGTCCAGAAGGTATTCAGACATGTGACATGAAAAATGCAGGCATTTACTGAAGAAGATACAAGATGTAAGAAATACTGTACATAGGACAAGAACAAACACCTCAGTCCCCTCCAAAGTAGGCACCTTGGAACCTCACCTAGTTCTCCCAATTGCCATCAGCTGCCCCATCATATTTTCCTGAATCTCATCAACAATCTGAAATCTCTTCCCTTTCAAAGGTGACTTTTGTTTTGGAAAAAATCAGAAGTCATAGGGTGCCAAATCTGGGCTGTAGTGAGGCTGAGTCACCTGGGTGATTTGATGTTTTGCTAAGAGCTATGCACAAGACATGATGCATGAGCAGGCACATTGTTGTGATGAAGCTGCCAATCAGCAGTTGCCCATAACTGCGGCCTTCCGAATCACCTCAATAGTTTCCGCAGAGGAATGTTCAAGCTCAACACAAAATCTGAAGCAATTTCATTGCTCTGCACGTTCATTCATTTTTAATGCAATGGCCACACACTACACATGCTCACTTAATGTTGTCTACCACCCCCACTGACTAGTACAGTGAAGTCATCATTGTCCACACATACACATTCCAGTCCTTGGCTGCCAGTTTACATCAATGTTGCACAGCCCATTCTCTTTACACTAACAATGGCTGGACTTTTTTCTGGACAGACCTTGTTATATTTGGATTAATTTTTGTTTGTTTCTTCAGTGCAGTTATGATATTCATTTGAAATATGGTTGAGTTCATTTGTTTAAATTTGCTTTCAGTTCCTAATGATTTTTATATTTTAATATGCAGAATGTTAACATGCTTCTAGAAGTTAAAGCTATATGAAAAGGTACTCAAAGAAGTATCTCTCTCGTCCATGTCCTATCCATCTCATTCTACCTCTTGTGCGTAACTAACCTCACTGTTTTCTGGTTATCTTTCCTGGGTTTCTATATGTAAAAATAAGCAGTTGGTTTTTTTTCCCTTTCCTTTTCTTCTTAGAAAAGGTAGCATAATATACATGCTGATTTCTTCCTAATGTCGCCGGGAAACCATTCCATGTCAGGTCACAATTGTCCATATTCTTTTTCACAGTTGCATTGTACTCAACTATGGGTAGGTACCATAGTTCGCTCAACCTTCTTCTATAATACTTGGAGTACATGACTTTTTATAAGAACATGAAATTGTTTTAAAATATTTATGAATTGTCTTGTGAAGTGTCATTAAAAACTTTCTTACATTCACAGATCATTTTAGAAGCTTCCAAGGGAAAAACTTAAAAGATAACAGAACCCAAAAATGAAATGGCAAGAATGAATGATTTCTCAGGAATATTTTATTTCTACCAAAATAAATGTCGTGTGTGTGTTTAGCTCTCCCAGCCTTCTTCTCACATCTACTGTTTTCTAGCAGATTGTATTTAACAAGTATTGTGTGACTACCTCATGTTCACTGCTTTGAAATTTCCCAGTTAACTTCAAAGGCACCCTACACATATACATATACTTACACACAACACTGATAAGAAGGCAAAAGGAAAAAAGAGACCTCAGGGGCAGTATATGAATAATACTGAAAGAAAGTTTAAGAAGCTATAGAAACTGAGAGAACATTTTTCATGTTCTAACAAAACTGATGCATAATTGGAACCAAATTGAGCAGACAATACCTTCTTATCACATATGAATGATAAATTCAAAACACTGGCAATAATTCATAGCAAGGAGTTAGAATGATCAACGGTACCTTGTCAGCATTTTAAAATGCTTTCTCAATTGAACATTTGGGAGACTTAAATAATGTTTCCAGGAATACTATGTGGCTGAAATAGCCACACCATTCTTTGAGAGTTTCACATAAAAAACAAACATTCATTCTTATATCTGAAAGGCAACATTTAGTGAAAAGTAGCACTGCCTTTCATCCATCTCTCTTCTGTCAAATGTTTTATTCATACGGGATTTAATGACTTTTTTCCTTTCTAAAAACCTTGCATTTTATGAACATAATTGATAGTTGTGCTAATAAAATTACATTTTATGATGAAAAAAGGGAACTGAAATCACACACTTAAAGCAAACAGTAAGCCCATTAAATTTAGTCATTAAAAATCATAAGGTTCATAGACCTAAATGAAACTTTTCAGATAAACAAACTTGAGCCTGGAGAGGTAAAGAGACTTTCTAAAGGTCACACAACCCATGTGGCAGCAGAGCAAACCAAGAACCCAAGTCTTCTGGAAGCCTAACAACCATTTTTTCCACATAAGGAGATAGACAGATGTGGCAACAAAACAAGCAGAACAAAACAAGGCTCAAGGCCATAGAAGGCCATTTCTAAGGAAGCGTCATGTGCAGAAGTTAAGGTGTTCTGTTTTCTTATTTTTCCCCTCAAAAAGTTAGTGCAAAACAATGCTTTATAGTATGAAATTGATAAATTTGTCACTAATGATGGAGAAGGATTATTCAAAGTTGCATATCTCAGAGCAAAAGCAGGTACAAATTACATATTATTATCTATAAATAAGAGCATTAGGAAAAAATATATAAAAAACAAAGCAGCATGCCAAGAGAAAACAAACAGGCTACTGGCAAAATTCCTTTATGAAATACAACACATAAGGGCACTCATCATAAGTGTGTGCCAGTAGATCTCTGCTTCGTAGGTGCACGAAGTCACAAATATACAGCATGAACATCTCTTGGACATTTAACAGATAAATGTGAGAATTCTGGACATTTTACTCTACTCATCACTGAGAACCCACTTTAAGAGCAGAGAGATTATGCTTGCAATAATTATTTCTGAACCATTGTGCGGACTGTAAGAGGCTAGTGGCCATCAGCACCAGCAGTGCATCAACTAGATATGTGTTTTACAGAAAGTGTCAATACACTACATAGAAGATTCTACCTGAATGCCCACATTCTATTTTATTCATAGGCAAGAGTTGGCAGTCAACAATATTTTCCTTATCTTAATACAGTATTGAAATAAATGGAAGAGTATGGGCATGCAATGGAATCACAGCCGCTAAAGCATGTATTTTTATCATGCTATGCAAAAGGCTGGGCAAAGACCATGGACCTCTTGTTTCCAAACCTTAATGTGATGGTTATCAAAGGGAAAGATGTTCATAAGAATTTGATATGCAGATGTTCAAAACAAAATTTCTTTTAACAACAAAAACCACTGACATGAGTTCAGTAGGCTTCTTAATGGTTTACCTCAGCAACATCTTTTGAATCTCAAACAGTCCCAGTGTGTGTCTTCAGTTGAAACGTCACAATTTAGGACTTCCGACTAAGATGGAGGCGTAGGTGGATACACTTTGCCTCCTCGCACAACCAAAATAAGGACAACAACAAATTTAAACACAAAAATAACCAAAACTGCCAGAAAATCAAACTGTGTGGAAGTCAAACAATGAAGGAGTAAAGAAGAAACAGTCACCCAGACAAACAGGAGGGGTGGAGAGGACCTGCAGTAAGGCGGCAGCTGGCAGAGTAGGTGGTCTCACATTTGTGTGCAGATAAACTGGAAGGAACAACTGGGGAGCAAGACAGACTGCAAAACCCAAGGTTCCAGTGTGGGGAAATAAAGCCTCAAAACCTCTGACTAAAAATTCTATGGGGGGTTGTGGCAACAAGAGAAACTCCAAGCCTCATAGGAGAGTTTGTTGGAAAGACCCACAGGATCCAACAATGTACAAAAAAACATGACACCCCCCCAGCCCCAGGAATCAGCATCAGAAGGGCCCAATTTCTTGTTGGTAGCAGGGAAAGTGACTGAAAGTCAGCCAAGAGCTGAACAAGCAACATTGTTCCCTCACAGACTCCTACCCCACATACATTGCCACAACGCAGCCAGGTGGGTTGCCCGACCCTGGCAAATACCTAAGGCTCCTTCTCTTACTATGTTACAGGTGCACCAAGACAAAAAAATATATGAGCAGAATGAAAGAACAGATCAAAGCTCCAAAAATAGAACTAAGTGATGAAGAGATAGCCAACCTATCAGTATGCACAGTTCAAAACACCAGTAATCAGGATGCTCACAGAAATGGTTAAGTATGGTCACAAAATAGAGGAAAAAGTGAAGGCTATGCTAAGTGAAATAAAGGAAAATATACAGGGAACAAACAGAGATGGGAAACAAACTGAAACTCAAATCAACAGTGTGGACCAGAAGGAAGAAAGAAAAATTCAACAAGAAAAGAATGAAGAAACAGGCATTCAAAAAAATGAGGAGAGGCTTAGGAGCCTCCAGGAAAACTTTAATTGTTCTAACATCTGAATCATAGGGGTGCCAGAAGGAGAACAGCAGCAAGAAATTGAAAACTTATTTGAAAAAATAATGAAGGCGAACTTCCCCAATCTGGCAAAGGAAATAGACTTCCAGAAGTCCAGGAAGCTCAGAGAATCCAAAAAAGTCAGACCCAAAGAGGAACACACCAAGACACATCATAAATACATTACCCAAGATTAAAGATAAGGAGAGAATCTTAAAAGCAACAAGAGAAAAGCAGACAGTTACCTACAAAGGAGTGCCCATAAGACTATCAGCTGATTTCTCAAAAGAAACCTTGCAGGCAAGAAGTGGGTGGAAAGAAGTATTCAAAGTCATGAAAGATAAGAATGTATGTCCAAGATGACTCTATCCAGCAAAGCTGTCATTTAGAATGGAAGGGCAGAGAAAGTGTTTCCCAGATAAGGTCAAGTTAAAGGAGTTCATCATTACCAAGCCCTTATAATAAGAAATGTTAAAGAGACTTACCTAAGAAGAAGATCAAACCTATGAACAGTAAAATGAGAACAAACTCAAAACTATCAACAACTAAATCTAAAACAAAACCAAAAATGAAAACCAACTAAGTAAACAACTAGAACAGGAACAGAATCACAGAAATGGAGATCACATGGAGGGTTATCAGTGGGGAGGAGGAGGAAGGAGGATAGGGGAAAAAATAAGTAGCATTAATGGTAGGTACAAAATAGACAGGGGGAGGTTAAGAATAGTATGGGAAATGTAGAAGCCGAAGAACTTCTATGTATGACCCACGGACATGAACTAAGGTGGGGGAATGCTGGTGAGAGGGGGAGTGCAGGGTGGAGGGGAATAAAGGGAGGGAAAATGGGACAACTGTAATAGCACAATCAATGAAATATATTTTTCAAAAAATGTCACAATTAATATCAGGTCAATTTATGTAGGTCAATTGTGATATAAACAGCTTGACCACAGAGAATTTAACTCTGTCAACATGTGATTTTCTTCACTCAATATAAAAAAAAACCCAAAACATGTTATTAGTAGCCTAAAACTAACTCAATTACTATAGAAAGGAACATGAAGAAACATTTTTCTGTGACAAATACAACCAAAGAGAAAGTTACAGATGCATTTGGTGCTCTCTCTAAAGTGGACAGAATTTGCCTGCCCAGTTTTGAGCATGATGGTATGTTTCTTAACTTAGCAACTGATAAAACAAAAAGAATGTCAGTTTATCCTTGATCTGAATATCCAGGATGATCTAGATCTAATACAGGATCACCAAACATTTACTGTCATAGGTAACAACATAAAATAATTAAATATAATTTTCCTGGTTAAGAGAAATGAAGAATAAGGAATGAGAAGAAAGTGTTATTGAGCATGAACTATCCTTTATAAAGATGCCAAAAAAGCAAACAAGCACTTTGAAGTGCTTAACTCTGAGCCAGATCCTGTTCTAAGTACTTCACGGTATCAACTCATCAAAGCATCATGTAAAGTCTAAGAAAAAAGTGTCATTATATGCAAAATGTGGATGATGAAACGGGGGCACAGGAGCTTATGTAAAGTGTCTGCCTTTAGCATATGGGTCATTACTCTCTCTGGTAGATTATTATGAAAAGTTAGGGGCAATACCATCCCACTCACTAACTAAAGACTTCATAATTTTTAATATTTTATTTCATATTTATGTTTAGAGTGAGTTTTTTAAACATCTCAAATCAGTGGCCTGAGTATTGGTGCTCTGTGACCATAAAGGTTCCCAGATGCCAAAAGTCTGAAAAGAGTGGCATAGAGAATGCCACACCTCCACATATGGGAATTCAGTATAAAATAAAGGTGGCACTTACAGTCAGAAAAGTAAAGATAAATGGCATTAGGACATACGACTCCATTTGGAGAGAAAATCTGAATTGTATTTCTATCACAACAGCATATATAAAAATAATTTTAGGTGGAGAGAAAATTCCACAATGCAATGGAATACAATGCAGCTATTAAAAAGACGCAGGCCTAGATCTCCTGGGGTGGCACCACAGCTGTGATACACAGGTAAGTACGAGATGAGGATCAGACCAGTGAAACACTACTATGTGTATGACCATTATTCACACATCTACATAAACATCTATACACGTCTAGGACTATACACATCAAGTTATTTCGCACAGTTCACCTAGAAAGGGGAACCTGCAAAGAGAAAGCTTTTTATTTTTATACCCTTCCATCTTGTTTAAATTTTTAAATGGCATTATATTTTCAAAAAAAAAATCAATACACACAATCAAGTGATGATTACGCTAGGCAAGTAGGCAGGATCCAGGTCATGAGCAGTCTTGTACATCTTGTTAAGGACCTTTTAGTTCATTCTTAGTTAATGAAATACCAGAAAAAGCTTTTAAGCACAGGGGAGGAAAAAAATTCTTGCATTTTATAGACATCTTATTCCTGGCAATGTGGAGAATTAATTAGAAAGGTAGCAAGACTGGAAATAGGAAAGATGGTTAAGGAGGCTTTTAATATCCACCAATAATTGAGAACTTCTCATGTGCCAGGTACAGCATCTAACTGAACTTCCTTAAGCCTTAAAATCCCTGGCATTGGGACTGTTACAATCTCCATATCACATATGAGGAGACAGGCTCAGAAGAGGGCACACATGCTCCTCTTGCACAGCTAGCCAGTTAAAACCTAGAACTTAAATCCAAACCCTGGTCTGTGTGCTTCACTGAAAAGGATCTTACACAATGTTGCAGTAGCCTGGATAAGTGATAATGAGGACCTCAATCAATGCAGAGCAAGAAGAGCTGGACGGGAGGGAAGAGACTAGATTCCATAGCTGCTTAGGAGGTCAAATGGCCAGTACCTGGTGACTGGCTGGATGCTGAAGATGAAGAAAGCAGGGAGTTTAAATTGACACCCAGGTTTCAGGTTGGAAAAAATTTCCAAATTTTCCATAATGTGATTTTAGTTTTATAATGTTATTAATATCTACTGATAATTTCAAGGACTTTATGTACAGCTCATTAACAACTGTAATTTTGATTTACTTTTCAATTCCAACTTTCTGATGCATTACTATAGCTTCAGTGTTTTCCCAGGTCTCTTGCCATAAATCTGTCATCATAAATGTCTATTCCCTGCAAGATACTGGAAAACTAAACCATGAGAGGTTATAAAACTCCTTCCTTGCTTTTCCCTCAAGAAGCTTTACAATTTTCACCTGAGCCAACACTGCACTATATCAAGAATATATTAGAACTCCTTCTGGCTTTCTCTCCTTTTAATCTTTGACAATGGAGAACTTCAATATTTTTATATATATACTATTTATATATGTGCATATATATATAATATACATTCACACAGCACACATAACTCACATATGTACACATTTTTTTCTATTTCTGTTTAAACTACACTTTACTGTATATGTTTTTAATAGTGAAAGAGGGGTGGGATTCATGATTTCTTCAGAGATTACAGAAACCTCCTGAATTCTATACAAAACTTACATGCAAACACTTCTCTGAGGAGATTAGCAATACCTTTCATTACATATTCAAAGGGGCCTAAGACCTTTAAAGAATTTAGAGCCACATGGCCATCTTTTCAGGGAATCCATCGTCAATCAATCAAGCCACTGACTAAATAACATACACAGGAGACTTCAATAAGCAGAACACAACAGTTCACTGCAGCTGTTCACCATGGATACACAGGCCAGGCAGCAAGGCATGCCCAAATTCTGCTTCTTCCAAGTGACGCCTATTTTTGCCACTTACTTGTTAAGCTAATGGAGAGAAATTATCACCTACATAATTAAACATAACGCCCTGCAAAGCTTCAGTTAAGATGGCAGTGAAAGATGGCTGATTGTGTATTTTTAAACTCTCATTTTAGAGAGTACTTCCTTGTTATTTTGAACACTTTTCATATATTAATTCTGAATCCCAAACTGCTGTCAAGATTACACCAAGGAGCATTCTACAAATAGAGAACGTAGAATTCATGGCATAACAAAATTATACTTTAGCAAGTTAGTGAATGTAATTCCTACTGTCATTTTAACATCTATTCTACTACAATCTTAGATTTAAAAATTCTCATTTCTCCAGAACCTACTGACCTACTAATAGTAAGAATTTGGCTCACATATCAACAGATAAATAGACTGACAGTCAGACAAACAGATATAGACAGACAGGTAGATGCACACGTAGATAATAGATATAGATACAGGTATAGATATATAGAGGTATCTCCAGTCACCCTAACCACTAACTGAATTATAGTCTCAGGAACAAAAAGCAGCACATACCATAGTGGGTGAAACACTGTTGAATTTAGGCAACTTTACACCAACAAAGATCTTTAGGAACAACAAGAAAGAACCCACACAGTATTAAATAAACAACTGCATAGACATAACTTTTAAAAATAACTTCAAAAGTGGCCTGAAAAATTACTGGCCATCACTGCTGGCCATCACTGACTGGGTTCCACATATTCTCTTAGTCTAGAATCTAAAACATTAAGCGCACAGGTTTCTTTCCTCAGGGAAATACTTCTAATATAAATTTCTTTTAACTAGAGAAGAAAAGCTGTAGAAACTGTGTCTCCTCGACTCTGAATTTCACTGTTTTCTTCTTCTAATATCTCTTCCTCCGAACAGCTGGAAGTGCAGACAAGCAGCGCTGACCTGGCTGTCCAGCTCCACCACTCCGATCTGCTGACCCATCTCACAGTCCCCCTGGTTCCATGAGTCACACCATTTCAGAGAAATGGATTCCAAGAATAGGGAAAGTATCCGAGCTACCAAATCAGGATATATGTTCAATTTTGCCCCAAACTTAGAGCTTTAGGGAATCAGAAATAAACATGAGTGGGAATTCACTCTGTCCTTCTGGGTCCCAGCAATTAATCAGCTTAAATGACTTCATGCTGTAAGGCTACATTCTAGTTTTAAAGCACACTTTCTTCTCTGCCCTTGATATGACCTGTGATTTAAACCCTGGCCAAACATCTAAATATAATACACATGGCATTTCTTTTTCACTTTTTTTCCTGGAAAAACTGTCAAATACCAATGAAGTTATCTTAAAACTGATGCAACAAAATACATACAGAAGACAAAAACAAGTCAGTAAACAAACAAGCAAATACTTCAGGCAAATAAAAAGAGAACGTGAACATCAGCCCTGGCCAGGTGGCTCAGCTCATCGAAGTGTCATCCCGTACCCCAAAAGCTTGTGGGTTCCATCCCCATACAGGAGGCAACCAGTCAGTGTTCTCTCACATTTCTTTCTCTCTTCCTTCCCTCTAAAATCAGTAAGTATATCCTCAGATGAGCATTTGAGAGAGAGACAGACAGACAGACAGACAGACACAATATAGACTGAGGCTATATTTGATTCTCAGCATATCAGAATGTATTATATAATGAGGGATTTCATTACAGTTTATATGACCACTAAAAAAGCCATGCATGACAATCATGTGACTCATGATTAGCATTGCCTAAGGATCTGTATTAAAACTAAGATAGTGTTCTCAGTGATTATTAAGTAATTTGGAAGCATGTTCAAAGCACAAATAACTTGACACCTGACTGAATTGTTTTGGTTGGAAAAGCTCTAGGTATCTCATGTAGTTTTACAGGAAGTTATAATAAACACGAGTTTTTATAGTAGTGTTTTTCTGCACCCGCAGTGATGAATACAAATCCAGACTTTATCAAAAACAAAACACACACACACAGAGGTTTTCCAAATTCTATTTAAAATACTGGTGTGCTCAGAAAAATTAGATTTTTAAAAAATAAAATTCAGGTCTGGATGCAAAAGTTACATTTAGAAAGAAAGAGTGAGCTATTCCTTTTGTTTTGATTTTAATTAAGGAACATTGAGAGAATATGAATATGTTCAAATAAGGCTCTCTTCTAACTTGGTCAATTAGGAGATTAAGTGAAAAGGTGTCTTTGTTTCCCAAGTATTCCCAGACACTTCTAAAAATACTCCCCCATCATCTTACAGATGGCTGAAATTTCCTTATCAGGACATAAAGTGTTTCTTTCCAAAATCATAATAGATTATAATAGATTTTAATGGGGAAAGAGAGAGCAAGTAAGACATAAGAACATAGAGTAAGGAATGTCCAAGGTTAAGATGTCACTGAAGGAAGTAGGGGAAGAAAAGTGGAGACACCGAAGTCTATAGAATACTTTTCCAAAATGAGGAAATATTTCTGTTTTCATTATGAAGAAAATCAGTAAGTTATCGACTGTGAAGGCAGGAGGAATAACAATATGAGAGAATATATAGGTTTGGAACACCAAACTCTGCCAACATTAAGTTATCGGAGGAAGCTCAAATATGATGGGTGGTTTGCAAACAGGGCATTCTCCCCGAAGTACAGAACATGAAAGCAGATCAAAACGCCTCCTGCTGGTAGGCCATGCTCAATGTAGGACAGGCAGGAGCACTGCTGTGGTCAAACCAAGGCAAGTCCTGACAACAATGAAGTTTAGGGAGACCAGGCCCTGGCTAGCGTTCTGAGTGAATGCCACCAAGAAGAGCAGAGAGAAGGTTCTGGGGAGGGCAAAAAACTAGGATCTGAGAAAAGAATAATTTTAAAAATTGCATCCATTTAATAAAGTAAACTATATACCAGACACTACAGTATGCCAAACACTTTATATACATTATATGTAATTCTTCAACAGTCCCTAAAAAGTGAATGATATTATCTGCCATTTTCAGTTAAATAAACTAAGGGTCAGAGAATTGCATCACTGAATCCTTCTTCTGTAAAGTGAGGGGAAAGTTGCCGGAAGGACTTAGCGAGGCAGCACATGTAAAAGCACCAAGTGAATACTAGGGGCTCAAAAATGTGCCTCTCCCAGAGAACCGAAAGGCAGTAAGAAATTGCACCTACAGGTAGTCACACAGAATGACATAAAAATTAACCATCAAAAATGTTAAGTACAAAGATAATATATAGAACTACAATTTACAAAAATCATTATGGCAATAGCATGCAGGAAAGGTTAAAGGTGCAGCCAGCCTGGACAGAAAGACTGTTTAAGAAAGTTTTGCTACAATTTATATGAAAAAAAAAGACAGGGCTTATTCCTAAATTAAGGCAGGACTGGTAAGGACAGAGAGTAGGAACTAAGGAATAAAGAGGTAAAACATGAGCAGACTAGATTGTCCAACATACACAGGACAAAGAGAGAGGAAAAACTCAAGCTGGCCATGAGTGACAAGTATAGAGGGCCATTCCCAGGGACAAGTTGCCCAGGAAGTCAAACTATGGAAAGAGGCCAAGCAGAAGAGTCCTGTTTGGATGCACTGAGTATTAAGAACTACATGACATCCAGGTGAGGATGAAGACCAAGAGAAAGACCCAGGAGGTTAGGAATGCCATTGTGTCTGGTTGGAATGGAAATTAAGGAGGTAGATGAGATGGCCAGGGAGCTGTGCAGAAAAGGACCCTAAGGTGAAATCATAGAAGATGAAAAGGATTTTCAGAAAAGCCTAGCAAGGAGTAGCTAGGTAAAAGCAAAATCAGAAGCTGAGAGTGGACAGAGTTCTGGAGTGGAGTATAAAATAAGGACTACCAAGCATCAGGCTTTGAAATTCTAGAGGTCACTTCTACTGGTACAGTTTAAGGCAATGGTGGAAGTAGAGACCAGGATGCAAGAGGAAAAGGTTAGAAAAATCAAGAAAAGAGAAAATACTGCCCTGGCTAATATGGCTTAGTGGATGGAGTGCTGGCCTGCGAACCAAAGGGTCATCAGTTCAATTTCCAGTCAGGGCACATGCCTGGGTGGTTGGCCAGGTCCCTAGTGTGTGTGTGGGGGGGGGGGCGGTGATGGAGAAGGGAGGGCCACAGCAGAGGCAACAATATACTGACGTTTCTCTCCCTCCCTTCCCCACTATCTGAAAAAAATAAATAAATAAAATATTTTAAGAAAAGAGAAAATGCAATCTAAAATTTCAAGAAGCTAGACTGGACTAAGGAGATAAGTTAGAGAGGAAAACGCAGAATAAAGGGGCAGTATTTTTTCTTAGGGATGGAACAGACTTAAGCATATTTGTATTCTAATGGGAAAGGCTCAGATGAGAAGCACAATTAACTTACAAGCAGGACCCTAAGTAACTGATGGACTGAGGTCTCTGAAGAAGCAGAAATGGGAATGATCCAGAGCACTAACTTCCAGTGTAACAGGGAAGAAAGTGAGAGTAAGGGCTGTGAGTGAGGTTTGCAGGAGAAAGTGAAAGAGGGTCTCACCTTATCCATCAAAGGAGGGACAGGAGTGAATAACTACGTTCTGCTGAGAGTGAAAGAAAATGGCTAAGAGAACTGTCTGCCTAGAAAACAGGGAACATGCAGCCTGGCAATCCAGAAGGACAGTTGGGCACTGCTCAGCTTGGTGGAAACTATGGGTTTCTAGAGCCATCAGTTTGCAAGGTTTTGTGGTCTTCTCCACAGTGTTTGGCAGCCTCAGTACAGCAGCCTCAGTACAGAAGTTTAAAGGCAAACATGATTCATCCATCCAGAGTCAAGACTGAGGCAGGTATATATTAGAAAAAGACAACAGGGGAACAAAGGGGTTGAAGATCCTGGCAAGAGAATGGCTGAAACGAGGGAACCAGTGGGCCTAGACAGACTAGAGACAGATAAGAAGTCAGAAGGGAGAAAAAGAATTCAAAAACTACAAGTCTTAATTAAAAGAAAAACTAACTGGTCCCATGAAATGACAGTGGACAAGATGATGAAATTTTAAGTTCAACATTGCATGTGGGGTCATGGAACAGATGGACTGAATTGGAAAGGAAGTTCAGGTCCCTGGGTGGAGGCACTCAAGCCACTAGGGAGTCAGGTGGACTGTTACGCGGGCAAAGGGAAGTCCAAGAATGAGAACAGGACTGGGGACAAGAGATGGATTGCAGGGAAGAGGGGAAGCACAAAAAAGGTAGTGGTGTGGAGAGACACACAGACAAAGTAACAAGAATGAAAACAGTAGGGATGAGATGGCATAAACCTCAATGGAGGGAGGGCTAGGTGTGGCCATAAAAGAGAAATCATGAGCCTGTAAGCAGTTATGATGATGGTAGGCCTGCTGACCTTAGAGGATGGAGAAGTGTGTCTGGTAGAGGGGACAGCGGGTTCTCAGGAAGCAGAAGCAAAGTGGGTGGGTGAGAAGGGCAAAATGCATTCTGGCTGGAGACAAAAAGGGACCAATATATTGAGCTGTTGAGGGTGTTGCATTTGTTTACCACAGGAGAATGCCAGGAGGAAGATGTCCCATGAGAAGTCACTCAAGCCAGGGGCAGGGCCAGACCAGGACCACCAACAGAAGGGGCACAACATTTGTGGGTGAGCAGAACAGGGGTACCCAAAGATATCCACTTCCTGACCCCACAGCCTGCGAATATTTTATCGCACATGGCAAAGGTCCATGTCCTGATATCCAAGCCTGTGAATATTCTCTCAGATGACAAAGGTCCACGTGCTGATCCCTAAGCCTGTGAATATTGCATCTCATGGCAAAAAGTCCACATCCTAATCCCTGAGCCTGTGAGTACTGTATCTCCCACAGCAAAGACTATTTTGCAGATGTGATTAAGTGAAAAATCTTGAGATGGGAGATTACCCTGGAATATCCAGGTGTATCCAATGTACCACAAGCGTTCTTATAAGAGGGAGGCAGAAGGATCAGAAACAGAGATGTGACAATAAAAACTGAGGCTGAAGGGATGTGGGCCCACGGGCCAAAAAATGCAGATGGCCCCTAGAAGGTAGACAGAGTGAGGAAAGAGATTCTTCCCTACACCCAGCAGAAGGAATGTAGCCTTGCTGACCCATTTGTGACTTTTGACTTTCTGAATTTTGATAATAAATTTGTGTGGCTTTAGGCCACTAAGTTTGTGGCAATTTGTTAGAGCAGCAAAAGGAAATTAATGCAACACCTCATTTATATGGAATCCAAATTAAAACTATTACTAAACCATAAAAGATAATGAAGAAATCCAAGAAAGTTTCAACTTTTCTCATGATAACTTTTGTTCTGAAATACCAAATTAGTTTTTTTAAAAATAGAAGTATCCCTGCTTTGCAGGGGTCTAAGCACATGTTTAGCATATCTACTCTGTAACCCAGCACGGGCTGGGTACAGAGGAACACCTGCCAGGGACAAAAAGCAGGGCTTTCTGGGCCAGTGACTAAGGACAACAAGGATGTGAGGCTGCAGGGACTCGCTGTCACCAGAACAGACAGTTTAGAGGTAGGGCAAGCTGTGCTTCCTCGGTCAGCAGCCCAACAACACTACAGAGGTGATTCATCCCAGAGTGTTGGGGCTGGTACAGACGAAGGTCTGGGTATGCAAACATTCAGGTAACACTAGGAGTGAGCCTCTGGTCCTCATGAGACTCCTCCACTGTTCCCTATTCTCCTGCCAATGTGAGTTAGGCAGATGGTGGCTGCCTGGCAAGTCCAGGTCGCTGTGTCAGGCAGGGCAGGCTGGGACAGGTACATCAGGTACATGAAAGGGGTGGATATTAAGGGGGACATGGAACCATGAGGTTTAGAGAGCAAGAGGAGATGCAGAGGCCTTTGAACATGGATAAATTGATATGTCAAGTGGAGGCAACAGCAAGAGAGAACCAGTGCATGGATGGTCCCAACAGGCAGAAGCAGCTCTGTGTTGATGTCCATCTGGAGATGGGGCTAGACTCAGGTCTTTGGGTCCAGGCTGCCGTATTTATCTTGATGTCATGGGCAACAGCGTGAAAAGAATACCTTAGGAAATTACATGGTATGGTCAGATGATCAGTAGGGAGAGATAAGAAAACATTTTAATATTGACCTCAAAATAAAAGAAAAATTATTTCAAAATTTAAACCAAATCAAGATAGGCATATTTCACTGGTAATGAAAAGAAAATGTTTTTAAATTTTCTGTCAGCAGAAGGTATATATATCCTTGTATATTCATTACCCCAGATGGTAATAAATAGTACTATAAATAAAAGTGCTCTCCTAAAAAAATACACACATTTTCTTGACAGAAGAGGTATCTGATTTACATGCTGAAATTGATCATGTTGGCACATGTATGTCTGGGTGTCATCTTCTAAAACTTGAGTATTAGTGTGGAAAGTATAAATTAAAAGTAAGGCAATATTTCAATGTCTTTTTCCACTTGGGATATGCAAACTATTTTAAGTGTTATCTTCAACATTTTGGTGTCCAAAGATGAAGAGTTCCCTCTCAGCTGGCTGATCTGAACACCTAATACTTTCACAATGAAAATGAACATGAATAGTTAAGAGCACAATGTCAGTACAAAACTGAGTTCAGCCTGATGCTGCATGGAAGGCCAGCATCTGCTTTTGGATCCCACTGAAACCTATTTTCAATTACAAACCATGTTTACTTCATCTTAGAATAAAAACACTGAGTTAGATTAACACTGTACTTGAACACAAGCATCTTCTTAGATCATCAGGATAAACTAGACCTAATAATCAGTGCCTTCCTTCTTCTCATTCAGGGTGGAATGAGGTCCTCTCAGCATGGAATACCTAATAACTCAATCATTAAGTGTCCATTCCATTGACTATTAACATTCTATCTCATATTGTCATCATGCTTTATAGGCATGTCTCATATCCCAACATAGATGGTAAGATTTTGAGAAACCATGTCATAAATTCCTTAGTGTTTTAGTCTAGGTCTTACATGATGCTCTGCACACAGAGAGCCTTAAAAAAAAAAAAACAGGAATAGCTGGACTGTTAAATTATGAGTGAAGAGAAAGGCACTCCAACATATCAGACATGTCTGCTTTCTCATGTACTAACACTGTCACCTTCAGAGTTGACAGAGTTCAAAGGCATGAGAAAGTCTATTTTAAGTAAAATTATTAGCCAAGGAATCATCAAAGACCGCATCCCCTACCCACCACTCATCTCACTCAATGAGCAGTCTCGCAGAGAACCCACTCCTATCCAGACAGAACCTACTCCTATCTTTACATGTTCCAAGACTGTCCTCTCACTTAGCACTTTTCAGCCTCTTGTGAGATCTCTATAAAACCTAGGGAGAAAAGTTATGTGACCCACAGCTAATTAATACAGAGCACCCAAATTGCCATAAATACTTATTTCGGGAACAGATATTCCACATTTGCCCCTTGTTGGTTTTTTAGATAACATGAGATCACAAGAGATACTCTGGGGGAGAAATTCTCTCTTCTGCAGTGTTCTTATACTAGTTGATGAACCTTGAAGGACTTAAAAGGAGAAACTCTGAAAAATAATGTTAACACACTGGCTGGCTGAAATGAGGGGGAGAATGCAGGAGCTAGTCAGAGAATCTAACACTTCACTGACATCAGGCAAAACTTGCCTTGCTCTGGAAATTAAAACAAACTTCACCCCCAACACCCAAATGTCAGATTCAATCCTTGTTGGAGGAAAGACAGGATCTGTGTCCTAAGATCCTGATCTGAGGACACAGCACAGGCCTAATTCCTGAGACACTACATCATTCATGGCCAATTTTTGTTTCATTGACTTTTAACTAAAGTCACTGACTGTTCCTACATGGCTTCTGGCTGCCTTGAGATCCTGGACGAGTGATTCCACCCAAACCTGGCCTGTGTCTTCTGGGTGAACTTCACATCTTAGACCCTGGCTGGGCTACATCTACCCTCAGAGGTCATGGCACCTGATGAGCTTTGGCCAGCTCCTGGTCCGGCCTGCTCTACCGTCCAGATCAGCAGTGACTGCTGCAGCAAGGGCCTGGGATGGGCATAGGGAGAAGGGGAAAGGGTGGCCACAAGTTACACTTCACAGTCCCAGTCACTGCAAACACCCTTTAAGGACCTTCATAGGTTTCACAGAAGTCATTCAACATTGACTATGTGAGCTCACTGAACAGGGTAGACACTGAGGAAACATGAAAGAAAAGAATGAAGAGATCACTTACCTATGGAACTCCCATACTTTTGATGGAAAAAACACACCTAAGTCTCATCAAGTGACAGCAAGGTGGAGTAGCAGGGACCTGACTCAAGCAGGAATTGAACAGTTCTTAAAACCATCTACCACAGTGGACCTCTATGCTACACACAGAAGCTCTGAGTAGGTTCTCAAGCTACAGATTTCCAGGCTCCACCCCTGAGGTTCCTATGTAGGAAGTCTCAGGGATACCCACACATCTGTGTTTTCCAAAGCTCCACACAAACATCTGATGTGAAGAATGGGTTGAGTACAAATAAGGGGATACTCGGTATTTCTTAAATGTGGGGTGCCAGCACTTGGTTTCTCTTTCCCTGTTTGTGTCACCTCTTCTCCCTACTCTACTGCCATATCCAGGATTATAATTATTAGCTCTTTTACATAATAAAAAGTACTAGATGTAACTCAACACATATAATGAAAAGTAAAGCAGATAAAAGTTTCAGCTAGGTAAAATGCAATATAATGATGCAAATATGATGTGATTTTTAAATAAAAATTGGCCCTGAAGTACTCAAAACACAAACTGAGAGGAATAAGGCAATGGCAGGTTTGGTGTCTGGGTGAAGATGATCCCCTGAGGCTGCAAGCCCCTGGCGCCAGTAGTCTGTTGGCCAAGCAAGTTCCCGTAGGCTGCTCTGGGCATCATTACAGTCAGGTAAGACATGCTTCAGGGGTCTCACCACCTCCTCTAACTTGCTGCCTGACCCACCATCTCCATGCAACATATCAAAACAGATTGCTCACACCTGATCCTTGGGTGGACATATGCAAATAATATCAGCTAATAAAAGGAAAGACCAACACTTTTTGAGTGTTTATCTTGTAGGTGTTACACCCTATGTCCTTTACATGTACAATTTCTTTAATCTTCCAACAACCCAAGAAGGTAGGTATGGTCCCTTCCCTACTGTATGGGTGAAGAAACTGAGAAACAGAGAGACTGAGACTGAATGACATGCCCACGGACATGGAGCAGGTAGGTAAGAGCACTGGATTTCAAACCCAGAAGTCCAGCTCCAGGGCACACACTCTGAAACGTTAAGGCTTTGATTAGCTTTGTTTCGTCTTTTTCCAGCAACTACAAATCAAGTAAGTTGGTGCACTCTGTTGTACACAAACTATGTAGTATTAATTCTCCTAAGTATTGACTCCTTGCAAAAATGTAAGACCATCAGTAGATCACCTGAGAAAACAGTTCAATGGGTGCTGCTATGGCATTCTGTTCTTTCAATCCCAAGACCACGTGTCCTGTGCAGTTGCTGAAGGGACTGGGGAAAAAACATACACACACAATGAGTTTTCTTCAAACAATTAATGACAGAAAAATAATAAAACTTAATTGTAGATAAATCCAAGGAGTAGGCAAATTAAATTAGTAATCAGAAGACTCAGCAACCAACAAAAGCCTTCTCTCCTACTCTCTGTGAGCATAACTACTCCACATTCAGCTTGTCCTATTTTAGAACAGGCTTGTGAATATACCCCACCCCCAAGAAGACTGTTCATGAACATTTAAACAGGTACCCCCTTACTCCTTTCACAGAGAGTGAACAAATACAGTTCTCTAGAAGATGATTAGGTTAGTTTTAAGGTGAATGACTTGAAAATTTTTTTATAATCTCCTTTCACTTTTCCTCCCTTTGGTTTAAATGTCTATTGGAACAACCTGTTAGAAGGCACTGTGGAATATATGTCAAAAGCCTTAAAAAATATTCATATACCTAGAACCAGCAATTCTTCCAGGAATTCGTCTCAGTACAATTATCGTAGATGTGCCCAAGGGACAAAAACAAGGATTTTTATCCTAGAATTCTTTATAATAATGAAGCACTGGAAACAAACTAAAGATTCACTAAGAGGGGGTTAATTAAATGCATTGAATGGAAATGTCATTTTAATAATTGGCCACAGAATTATATTGTAGTATATTCTTTAATGACATAGGAAGGCTATATTAACAGTATACAACTAAGTGAATAAAAGCAGTTTAGAAAATAAAATGGTCCTTTTTTTATAAAATATGTAATGGAAATTAAAAGACTAAAATTCTATAAATCAAAACCTTAAATTAAGTCATTTCAGGTGCCAGGATTATAAAAATTTTCCCAATATTCTTTGTACTTTGTTTTTCTGCTTTGCAAATTTTCTAGATAAATACCTAAACTTTGTAATTCAGAAAAATATCATCTTTAAATAGAAAAAATCTGGCAAAAAGAATTAATAATTGTTTTAAATTTATATTCTATATATTAGTAATTCCTCCCCTAGGGTTATTACATGCTAAGAAAGTAGTCATAATAAAACTTAATGGTAAAAATGTTTATGACATTATTACAGCAAAAATGGAAAATAAAATTAATATGGGAGAAAGGTTAAATAAATTATAGTAAATATATGTGTATATGATTATGAAGTTATCAAAATCTGTATTTTTAAATAAAATAGCTTCAGAATTTTCTGAGATAAGTAAAAATCAAGGTAAAGACACAAAACAGTATATATAATATGATCTTAAATTTTAAAATATAAATTATATGTATTAAAACACTTATTCAACACACTTATAAGGAACCTTCTTTTTGCAAAGTATGCCTATATGTATGTCCATGCAGGCAAACGTGGGTACATAGAAAAGCAACTGGAGCCCTGGCTGGGTAGCTCAGTTGGTCAGAGTGTTGTCCTAGTGCACCAAGGTTGCGGGTTCAATTCTCAGTCAGAACACATAAAATAACCAACCAATGAATGCATAAATACATGGAACAATAAATTGATCTCTCTCTCTCGCCCCCTCTCTTTCTCTCAAAAATCAATAGAGAAAAATAAAACAAAAGCAATTGGAAAGAAACAGCAAAATATTTAACAGTGGCTACACATGGGTGCTGAGATTACTGTAAATATTCTTTCCTTATTTGTTATTTTGTATAGTTTTAAAATTCTCTCTAAGTATTATTAATTAACTACCTCCTTCATACACAATCACACACTCACACACATACACACATCCTCGGAGAAGACCGATCAAATTTTTTAACATTTATCTTCCTGCAAAATGTCTTGAAGAAGACAGATGGTAAAACGTCAGAAATGCGTTACAACTGGTGATGACAGGTGGTAAGATACACTTCTAAGTCAAACATTTGAAATCTCTCAAGACAATAAAGCAAAATGATGCACTAACAAACATAAAAATCCACCAACTTGTGCAGGAAAAGTTCATGTAGACTTTTAATCATTTAAAAATCATTTTCTGACCTCCTCTTAATGCGCCAAAAAGTATGCTGCCTACTGGAATAAAAACATAACCCAGTCCCTAGTCTATTAGACAAAAAAATAAATAATAATATACATCATTTTCCCTTTGGTATCCACATATATCACTGACAAAAAAAAGAATATGTTATTGTCAGGTATTAGAGAAAAAATAATATCAACTCATAATTTTAAAATAGACACAATGAAGCATGCACATTAACCTAACATTTATTACTATATATCAGTCACAACACACCAACATGTTATTGCTAAGCAATACACTTACTAAAGCATAATAATTTCTAAAGTACTGTAATTATCAAGCAAAGCTAACAAAATTATCATGGGTGGATTTTTCTTGCTTTGACTTTCATCAGACTTCAGTCTGTTGGCCCATTATGTCACTTAAATATTTGCTGCTCTTTCCACCACAACATGAGATATTTTACTTTCCTAAACAGAGAAAGCAATTTGATAAACCCTGAAGATGATCTGGTAAGATTATTCAACATCCCTATTTTTACATAAACATTTTACTACATTACAATTACATGCTTTACAAAAACGTAACAGCAGCATTGGCTCTAAAGCAAATATAGATATCTCATTTTCTACAACAGCTGTAAAAAAGATTGTATATAATTTCTCAATTTAATATTTTCAATTGTCATATATTATCATTTCACCAGAAGTAAATCATATCTAAGAACTTCTATGATCACACAAGAATGCAGTGAGCCTTTTAAAATTTATCTGGAAAAGGAAACATATCAAACAATAACAACTTTCAATGAATTAAATATTTTTGTAAAGCAAGAGAACTACTCAGCAGTTCAGCACCTGCAAATGAGATGAGGGAACACAAGCCGACCTGCACCTGAAGCCTGCAGACGGCCCTTCCGCTGTCACTAACTGAAGTATTCGGTCACCCCTTTTGTCTCTTCTCAGCTTATTTCATTCTTTTTCACAAGGATTACATTAGCTGAAATGAACCGGTTTGGTTGCTCAGAATTAGTATGTGAGATTCGGGTCATGCTCATCATCGTGTCCCTGGAACTGTAATCATCTCTGGCCCTAAGTGTATACTTCATGAGTTACAGGGAAGGCCAGCAGGCAGAGTAGCACTTTTGACTTTAAAAATGAATTCAAAGATATTTACTTTGCCCAACTCATTTCTCAATTTCCTAGAGGGAAGAAACCAATTAGGAGAGAGCACTGCTTCAGGTACCAAATTTACTTGATTTTTTTATGCAGTTCTCTCAGACATGCAACAGATATGAACTTCATTTCACAGAATATTGGATATACATACAGGTTTGCTAATCCCAAATTCCTTTTGTTTTCACTATACACACTGGCTACAGCAGTGTTCCAATTATTACTCTACTGCCAAACACTAATATTAAAATGTATTTGACTGTATACTATCCATCACTTAATATACAGCTATTACATGCCAAGGTTGTCTGTGTCTGTGTGTGTGTGCACATGTATATGTGCAATCTGTACATTCCATTTATTCTTTACAATACTATTTATAACCTTGCTTTACAATTTTAAGAAACAGAGGTCATGCATCTAGAAAAGCCTGGATTTTAACATTTCTAGCCCATGTACACCTACCATATAACACTGCTTCACTTCAGCCTACATAGCCAAGATATAACAGAAATGTCTATTAAATCAGTAATTTTTTACACTTAAAAGCATCATAAAATTAAGTCTGCAGGGAAATTAATAAGCTCACTCACTAACGATAGCTTTGTAAACCTGACTAAAACTTTTGAAAGTTACATCAGTAATACATATTTATAGCCCCAAAATAACATGTTAATAATGAATGATATATTCATTCCAACTTTAACATTAAATATTCTAAAAAAATGCAAAAGTAACAAATACTGCCTTTACAACAGCACAAAGTTTTGGAAAGAACCTAAATATCCAACAACAGAGGCCGAATAAATTATGGTTATGAAGATCACACAATATGACTTTTGTATATAATAAATCAAGCACAGTTAGAGTATAATTCATATAGACTTCAGCATAAGAAAGCACATGTTTCCGTATGAATAAAAACCATTAAAAAAAGAAATGAAAATATCTAGGTTAAGATGATGAGACTTGTCAAGCAATGCAAGACAAAGGCTGAGATTTGGCCCATCAGGAACCCAGCACTTCTTTACATTCAGTTTATTACTTACGCAGACAGCAAAAGCAGCTAAAGGAGCCAGCTCCCTACGTCCCTTATCCAAAATGACACTGAGACAAAGGGCCAGATACCGCGCTGTGGATGTTCAGCTACCCTGTTCCTGAGGAGTGGATTTCAAGCTGCAGCTATGCTGTTTTATAGCCTGCAATTGAGTCCTAAGAGGGCAGCGGGTCAGGGGTTGAAGCAAAGTGCCTCAACCTCATCAAAAGCCTGGAGGCGATGAGAAACCATCTCAGGATGGCCTCCTAGGGGAGGCCTGCAGGCAAATGAACAATGACCTATAGCAGCTCCTCAGGAATCTCCCAAGTTCTCATGTTCCAGAAGGATCAAGGGCATTCTGTCAAGACTCACATCACTGGCAGGTAAGCACAGTCTATCGGGAAAGGTATGTGCAGCATTTCCAGGACACCATGGTAGGGCCATTCTCCTGCAAAAGTAGATGCGTTTGGCATTTAAAAAATAGAAATGCAACACCTTCCCATGTGGAAAAAGACAGGACCATCTCTTTCTTTGAGCAGTATGAGGTAGGGTATGTGTTTCCTTTTCTCTAAAAGCAAGAAAGAGACCCTCAACTGATCTGCAGGCCTGAGGTGTCTGGTTTATTTAGCCTCAGCCAAATTTGCAGATCAGCAAAAAGTGCAACTTCGTTCACAAAAGGTAGCAATTTGTGCCTGGTGAAATGACAAGATGATACATTTACACTTTACCACTCACTGAATTTTCCTTTATTTTTCTACACATACCTTGAGATTTGTTAGTCTATTCATCAGCTTAGCAACAGCAAAGGTAGGAAACTGAAAGCAAAAGAACACGGAAGAAAATGTGTCCAACACAGCTCAAGTAAAATGTCAAGAAAGCAAGATGGTAGAAGCCAAGTTCACTGACCAAAGCAACATTAGGGGATGATAACAAATCACTTCTAAGTACTTAGCTTTTTGTTATGCTGTTACCACTACCAGAAATTCAAGTCACCATGAACAAGACACATTTGTGCAATAAGCTTTTGGGGGGGAAAAAAAAACACATGGCCATGAACCAGCGTCCTCCACTGACCATAATTATTTTTCTTGTCTACAACGCCAGGTATAGGCCTACAGAAACTATCAACAAAGCGGGTAGATGAGGAGAATGGCAGTGGACCCAGCCAGAACTGCCACCAGACCATTCACAGTGGGAGTCCATTATAGAAATAATGGCCCAAGCTATGGGGTACAAAGAGAAAGAATTAAACCGTAGACTTGGCAGTGGAGTAGCAGGGTCAATTACTGAGAAAAACAAATCTACCAGTGTGGCAAAGCAAAGAAGCTAAGCAAAACATAAGACAAAGAAAGGCAAACTCCATGTTTGGATGGCCTGAAGGCAGCACTGACTGATTTTCTTAAGGGTGTGCATATATAGTATTACTTTATGAATGTATAGCCACATGACCCTGAGCCAGGCCATGCTTTTACGGAGAGCAGAACATACACAGAGATACAGCTCTTCAAAGTATTCCTTTTACAAAGCACTCACAATACCTAATGGGAGTGCACAGCAACATCCCCTCTGTTAAAGGAGCTTGCATTTGAGTATGACGTATCCTAGACCACGCACTCCTTAATCTTGAGGGATGTTTTGATTATGTAATTCATGATTATATCCTACTTTATCATTTCAAATCTGGAGTTCTGAATTACAGAATTTACCTAACTTAATAAAAAAAGCCTTTACTTTGCATTTCAATTCTTTATATGAATACTCTTTCATGTGTGTGCACTGGCATTTTTGTTTTCAACCCTTTAAAACAGCAGGGGGTAAAGAATGAATAAATTATTATTCTTAAGGATAGAACCATATAATCTCATGTCTCAGAACAATACTTTTCGTTTTTGTCCAAAGTTTTATTGTGCATTTTTCCATTATCACCAGTCCCCTTATACCCACCCCACAATCACCGCACCATTGCCCATGTCCAGGAGTCCTTGTAAGCCAATACCTTTCTAATTCAATTACCTGTAAAACAACCCTTCACACCAATATTTCAACTTCATTTCAAAAGTTACACTGCATACAGCTCCTTCAGGTAACATCTTAGAATATGTGAGAAAATCAATTGTTGGTAGCAGCCAACGAATTTTACAACATTCTGATATAAACAATGCTTTCCTTTGTGGTACCAACTAGAAATGATACAATTTTCCTAATGTTAACAACTTATCACTGCAGGGTAATAACCCTCCAAAGCAGCAGCTCGCTAAATATAACTCACTTCCATACTCTCACATTTTAATAACTCTGCCACATCACTGCAGCAAGGACTATTCCTAAAACATTTTTCATTTGCACATTCAGGCTGCTTCTCATTTCAGTACAACTGAACTTAAAAATCATGCATTGCTCATCTCCCTTAGCAAAGCAGGTACTGAGTGTTAGGAGAGAGAGAAATGGATTCTTGTCCTGAAATGGCATTTATTGTAAAAGGGGAGACACACAGTGCAGACAAATGTCACTCCCAACCTAACATGTGGCAGGACTCAATGTTTTAGTGAATAAATAAGCAGGCAAAGAGTTCTAATACGTACCAGTTAAGAAACCCAAACAACATGCCTGGGAACAAATGAAGAAGGATTAATTCTGAACAGAGAAAGCTTCCTGGAGGCCATTGCTTTTTGAGACAAAGAAATTTAGCAGGCAATCCAGGGAGGAAAAATAGGAGCAAAGCAAGGGGGACTGGAAAGGGAAGAAGAACTTCTGCAAATGCCAGAGTCTTATTTAATAAGCATTAACATAAAGCTTGCAGGGATAAATGGACTGAAGGCTGAACTGCTGGACTAAAAGAAGGCACAAACAAGATCATGAAAGGTCTTGAAAGTCTGCCTGAGGAGTTTGATCTTCACTCTGATAGTATAGAAAAGCCCTAGAGACTTCTGAGTGGCAAATTATATCATCAGAATTTACTAATCAGTATTAAGTAAGGATGAAACAGATGTGAGATATAAAGACTAAAGACTGAAAATGATAACACAATCATCTTGGCAAGAAATAATGTGGGTGTTCTCTAAAAAAGGTTGGAACAAAACAGAGACAATGCAGAAGTAAAATCAACAGACTTTGGCAAAGAACTGCTTAGGAGTGGGGTAGTCTTCAAGTTCAATCCTTGGTAACCAGAGAGAGATTTAGCAGATTGAGGGAGCTAACATAGAATGACATAGAAAAGATAGAATTATTTTCACAGATGTTGAATTTTAGGTATCTGGAATTATCTGAGTATATGTATGCAACAAAAGGTAATTCCAATTTTTTCAGAAAGAGGCAACAAAGGAGGAAACACGAAGGAAGAACGGAGGACAGAACGAGAATGTCCATGTTAGAGGTTAGTAAAGGAGCTGGGGAAGAAGCATGAGGAATAATCAGAGTTGGAATGTGCTCTAAGGAAACACAGATACCTGGAGGCCAAGGGGCAAAGGGTTTCCCAAGGGCTGGAGGATCAGCACCATCATGTGTTGAAGAAGGTCAGGTAAGAAGAGAGAGGAGAAGAAGCTATGGGACTTGGCAGCTGGGGTACCACTGTGACCTCAGAGAGAGATTTCAGTGGAAGGGTGAATCATGAAAAGGAAGAATTGAGAAAGCAGCACGCGCGGCCCTCACTTTGAGAGATTTACAAATGAAGACCGATGGACAACATGAGAGCTTGAGAAGAAAAAACAGAGTGAAGGAAAAGTAATTCTTTCTTCCTTTTTAAAAAAGAAATACAGAAAGAAGAAGGCATTTTTGGTTCATCAGCTAAGGGAAATGAACATGAGAAGTGAGGCTCTTAGAGAATGGGGGAGAGAATGTTTTAAGGACACAGGTAGAGGAAGGATCCTGAGGTGAAATGGCAAGTGATGAATGAGATCAAAAACTGGACTTTTAGACTGCTAGGGAAGAAGACAGAAAACACTGCACCGAGTACCCTTGATCTCCTTCCTGATGTGGGAGGGCATCTGCTAAGAGCCGAGTGAAAGGACAAAGCCAGCCCCGTTTGTCATCGTGGCACCATTTGCCCAGCAGGCCTTGTTAAGCATGACTGCCATTTTCCTCTTCTGAGTTTATGCCCCCAGGACTGGAAATTACTAGAAGTAAGAACACAACTAACCACTCCCTACAGCCACAGGCAGAAGATAACATTGGAACAAACTGCAGCCTCTGTTACAACGCCCCAGCAGTCCTGGGGCCACACAAGGGCACCCCACACCATTTTTTACTCCAGTTATAATCCAACAAAAGCTCAAAGCTCCAACCCCTCGATGTTGGTGTCTCCCTCCACACCATGCCCCTCTCCTTTCTTGGAGAGTGAATAAAAACTTTACTCTCTACATTTTCTTCTCTTTGTGAATTTCTTTTCTTTTCACAGCCTGAGTAACTGACCACCCTAACACCAAGGTTATAGTGGTTGGGAGCACTAGGAAAGGGAGAGATATGGAAATTCAACTAGGACTGAAAAAAGGAATAATACAAAGCAGTCCCGAGAGCCCACTCAGTTAAGCTGAAGACTCAGCAGAGGGGCAACTGGCACTGAGGGACTTTCTCCATCAGCTCTTGGCAGTCTGAGAATGGAGGCAGATGGTGAAGTCTGCGGACAGCTGGGAATTGATGAGGAGATGGCCAAGTGGATGAGAGATGCTAAGCCTGGAGAACAAAAAATAAAATGTTTAAGGGTCCCTAACTAGCCTGGGAGGCATATGACATCTGAAAATAACTGACTGAGAACAAGCAGCAATGGAAAAGCTAAAATACAAGATAATGATATATTTCAAAAGCTTCTAAAGATCTGAAGAAGTGAAAGGAACTGAGGGTTTTGTGGGTGTGATCAAGAGGAGGATTTCAGAATTCAAAATTTGGCGAATCAACAGTTCATTCAACATAACATCTCTTTCTGGCACTATGCTCAGACATTGCAATGAGCTGACAGAAGGACAATACAAGGAAATAACACTGGAAATCTGAGTTCAGCAGAGAAGAAGGGTGTGTGCAAGCAACTTGTTCTAATATGGTGGTTTCCAAGTGTGGTCATCTCCTAGGAACTTGTTAGAAATGCAACTTTTGGAGGATATACCCCGGCTCACTGATTCAGATACCCTGAGGGTGGGACCTGCAATCTCAAGCCCTCCATGTGACTCTAATGCAGCTAGTGTCTGAAAACCACTGCCCTGGAGTGAGGGCCAGACTCCTGCTGCACAGAAGTCCAATCTCGTGACAGAACAAGTTTCACAGGTATGCATATGGCAATGTGTACCAGAAATGGTCATCTTCAGAAGTGACAAGCTCAACCAACCATGAGATAATGGTGACAGAGGAGTCATGTATGGCAACACAGAGAAAACCAATGCAAGCCAGGGGCTCAATGACTCAGCAAACAGGATCTTCTATGACACAGACCCTATGTTAGGTAGTAACAATTCATAAAAGCAAAGGGATAGTTTTGCCCTTAAGGAGTTGCAGCTGAGTGGAGAAGCAGATAACTATCATAGCAACAAGAAGAATCCAACTGCACAGACATGAGCTAAGGGCTATGAGAACAAGGTAGGCAGAATAATCAACATTGTCTTGAGGACACATCATTCAGTTTTCATTTTTCATTTTTATTCAACAAATTTTAATTGAATGCATACTGTGTGCTGGGCTCTTAGAACATAAAACAAACAAAAATCCATACCTTTATCTACCATAGATTCTGTGCAAAGGTAGACAATAAATAAGATAAATAAGTAAAATGCATAAGATGTCAGAGGGCAATAAGTATTACAGAGAAAATCAAGCAGAGAAATGGGTTAGGTGATATGAGCAGGACAGAATCTGTAATTTTTATATATGTTGATTTTTCATCAGAAAAAAATGGAGGCAGGAAGACAATTAAATATCTTTAAAGCACCGAAAGCCACAAAACTGTCAAATAAAAAATTATATACTGAAAGCAAACATCCTCCAAAAGAGTGAAATAATAAAAATTTTAGACTTAATAAAAACTGATTTTGATATGTTCATCATTTCCTTTATAGAATACAGTTTCTACTCTTGACTATTTCCTCACACTTGGACAGCTCCTGTAGTCTCCTAAAAATTCTTTTGTAAAATCTTTTGTTCCTTTAAACATTTAAGTCTGTAAGCCATTTACAATTTCTTTTTATATACATAGGCAGTTTGGCAATCATAATCTATTAAATAACGCATGCTTTGTCCACCTGAATTTATTTACCACCCTTCTTGTATATTACATTCTCACATCTCTTTCTGTTTTTTTTTTTTTATTCTGTTCCACAGAATCTCAGGTCATTACTACACAGCCAGAAGTTGGGGGTTTCAGTATAAAATGTTGTTATCTAATTTAAAGTAAAACCAGTTGGGATTCTGTTTTGGGATTGATTTAAATACTAATTTGAGGAGAATTAACATTTTTGTGGTATATTTTTTCATTTGTTCAGATATTCATATGTACCAATAAGACTTTTAGTTGTGTTCATATAGCGTGCTTCACTTTTCTTATTCAATTTATTCTAAATATTTTATACTTTATTGCTTTCACGGGTGCAGTATTTTTCCGTTTTCATTTTCTAAGTGCTAATGACTGACATAAAGAAAATGAAGCCAATGACTTTATATTTATCCTCTATCAAACCATCTCAACATACTTGCATTAATTCTAACAGCTTATAATTCTATTCTCCTGGGGTTTCTAAGTATAAAATCGTATCATTTCTCAATTGAGATCAATTCAGATGGGCAAATGTGGACACAGAAGAATGAAGACAAGAAGAAATTCCCAAATACATGAAGTGGTCACTTTAACAACAGGGCTGAATAAAGACCAGGACTCCTGAGTGGGCCTAGTTCTGTCATTAGAAGAGAATAAAGAATTAAAGAATCTCAAAAAAAATCTGCATATTGAAATATTCAGGCAATGATGAAGGTTACAGTAAAGAACACATTTATATGCAGATTTCCGAATGTTATCTGATTTCTCCCCTGATGTGAGGCAGGCAGATCTATGAAAACAATTTTCATCGCTGAGATTCCTTAAAGAAGAACCACATAATTATGGGTTGATATTAAAATCCTCACCTTGAATACCACCCTGTAAGTCATCAAATTAACATGCATTTATATAATAGCTATATTCTCTTCGGAAAGTGATTCATATTTCCCTTGACCTCTTCATGTGTTTATCATAGAAACATCTAATGAAATCTGTTAAATACAATATGGCTCCCAGGTGATATTGCTACTTTCACTAATTCAATTAGTTCTATCAGAATTTAGATTTTGCTCTATTCAAGATACCCCCTGCTAGGCTGTAACTGATGGACATACTTACAATATTATTCAAGATTGTTTTTTCTCTTGATGCTGAAACCTTTAAAATAAATTATTTTCCAAAGTCATATCTTAACCTCACAACTTTCTAATCTTTCAAAGCAGTAAGCATTCTCAGTGAATGTACATTTAAAATCCAGGAAGGAAGACCGAGTTTCAATTCACCAGCAGACCATTTTGGGGACTGCAGAGTAGTTTTATTAGTTGAAAGATAAATTAGCACTGCTCAAAGTTTTAATATAAAAACACCTACAATACTTTTATAAAATTAAATCCCTAGAAAAGTTCATTCAAAGCTATCAGTGAAGATTCCAATAGTCCCATACAGCATCTACATAGCTCTTCAGAACTTTTACAGTGAGAGCCCCTCGGTCCTGATTCACATTATAATGTTGCATAAATGCAACAAGAAATTGTAATAACTGTAGACCTAATGACTAACAAATCCTAAACTATGTGCGAAAGGAGCGCAATAGTGACACTGTTCCCTTAGCAACAGGTACAAAATAATTCCTATCTCCTGCAAGAAAGCCCAAAGTGATTCTGCAAGATAGAATTTGTGGTCCACAGAATAACAGCCTCCCAAAGATGCTCATATCCTAATCCCTAGAGACTGTGATTATGTTACAGCATATGGCAAAAGAGATTTTGCAGATGTAATATATTAAGCCCTTGAGAGGGGAGGTTATCTTGGATTATCCAAGAGGGTCCAATGTAACCACAGGGGTCCTTAAAAGCAGTGAAGCTTTCCCAACTATGATCAGAAGAAGATGTGACTCTGAAAGAAGCATCAGGGAGATGCCACCTTGCTGGCTTTGAAGGTGGAGGAAAGGGCCACGATCTAAGGGGTGAAAGTTTCTCCTAGATGCTAGAAAAGACAAGGAAACAGACCATCCCCTAGAGCCTTAAGGAGGAACGCAGTCCTGCCCACAAGTCGCCTTTAGCCCTTTGCAACCCCTGTCAGACATCTAACCCACAGAACTGCAAGATAGTAATTTCTGCTATTGGAGTGGTTAAGTTGTGACTATAGGAAACTAACACAGAACTGTATGTCAGAAATAATAAGTAATGATATTTAGTAAACTTCAAATTTACTACCATAAAGTTTCTAAATGCCCAATAACTGTGAAAATGAACCAAAAAATCACATTTGCCTAAAAAAATAAGAAGTAATCCACAAAAAATAAATTAGCTTAGGACAACAGTCACCACACAGCAGGTACTGTGTTCTCCCTGATTTAAACTGAGGTTCACTGTAGATGATAAGGAAATTATAAAAACAACCAAGAGACGGCATCCATAGCCAACATCTTCCCGTGTCTTTAAGCTGATGTGTAGGCAGTTAATTTCTAATACTACATGTGGATGGCACCAAAAATCTTTCACTGCCTAAGCACTTTTTATACAGAAAGCTTATGATGTTAACACTCCAAAATAGTTTTAAATATAGTCATCAAGCTTCAAGGCTGGGAGGCATCTAATAAATCAGCTAATCATTTTAAAGATGAAAGAAGTGATTTCCCCAAGGTTTAGTTTTGGCATAAATTTCTTATTTCATGGGCCCATTACCCTGATAAGCCATAAATGTACACTAATTTAAATAACTGGTTTCAATTCCCAAGCATCCTTTCTATGTTTTAAAACTCATCAATAAAATATGACTTCCTTGTCAAATTAAATCCTGAACTACTGAGTTCACATTTGCTATTATAAAAAATTAATTATGACAACTATCTGAGAAAAATGATTTCTCCTAGGATCTAAAGCACTGTGAAAACAACTACAGATAATTAAAAGTACCAAAAAATAAATAAATAAATAAAGGCAAACCATGGCTTATATTTGGTAGACTACTTTTCAACATATAGAAAAATTAAAATAGCAGTGTTAAAAACTTCTAAAATCTGGCTTTATATAATTTCATGCTTATTTGCAGAAAAAAAATCTTTCTACTTCAAAATCTGTCACAGAGATAAATTCATTCTGAGTACCAGCTTCACAAAGAGCGCCAGGTCCTGGGTCGTGTGGAGAACAACACACCATGCCCGCCCCCAAGGTGCCTGCTTGCCCAGTGCTCCTTCCATGGTTCTGAGAGCTCTACCTCAGTTCTTGGCTGGCTTCTCTTCCTCTCCCCACCTGAGACGTTATCCTCAGCCTCTGCTAACTGCTCCCCTAGAGAGGTCTCCCTGTACTCACAGGTTCATCTATGGCCCCGTACACTTGATAACTGCCAAATCCAAACCTGCTCTTCAGACTCCTCTCACCCACTTCTGACCCAGGCCCTTCAAAAGTTCCACAGGCACCCAATCTTCTCACAGAAACCTAGCACTGTCCCTCAAATGTGGTCCATTTGTTCCTTAAGTCGGTGAACGGTATCTATATGGGATCCAGTGATCCCTACTCCAGCCCCTGTCGTCAGCCATTTACTAGATCCTGTGGTTCCTACCTCCTATATCTTTGGCATTTGTCTCCTCCTCTCTGCCACTCCCAGCTCTGTAGTAGATGAGCAGGCCCATCTCATCAGTTCTTGGTAGTACACTGATCTCTCAGTTTGTTTACTGCCTACACCCTCTCCCCATCCTACTCCAGGGATATCCCTAGGGTTTTCTCTTCTCAAGAGAGGATAAGTCTCCCACCCAAAGCTGCAAAGTCTCTTTAGAAATTATGGTACAGCCCTGACTGGTGTGGCTCAGTAGATTGAGTGCCAGCCTGTGAACCAAAGGGTCGCCCATTTGATTCCCAGTCAGGGCACATGCCTGGGTTGTGGGCCAAGTCAGGTTCCTGGTAGGTGGTGTGCGAGAGGCAACCACACATTGATGTTTCCCTCTTTCTCCCTCCTTTCCCCTCTGTCTAAAATAAATAAATAAAACAGTTCTTAAAAAGAAAAAGAAAATAAACTATGGTACAATGTCCAACCAGCTTAACACAGCAAACCAGGTGCTTCTCCATTGACCCATACCAACTTTCACCCTCATCAAATGCATTCTCTCTTCACTTACTCAACTATACTATGTGCTAGGCCCTATGATCACACTGTCAGCAAAAACAGACATGACACCTCACTCACAAGCTTTAAGATCTATGGGGGAAAATCAAATACTCTGGAATATAATTATAAACTATATTAAGTAATTTCATAGAACACAGCACCTTGACAGCACACAACAGACAGTCTAGCCTAGCGTGGGTGATCAGGAAAGCTTTCTTAACAAGAGAGAGGGAACACTCCAGCCGGGAAGTGCAGCAGGTACAGGTATCCAGTAGCAGGACCTTGAATAAAGCCAGCACTGTCAGAGCACAAGAGAAGAATGAGCACATGGCTGGAGACAAATCCAAGAAGACAAGAAGGTGCCAGATTCTGCAGATGTCAGAGGTCTGAGTAAAGATTTGCTTGTACATTATCCTTTTGCTCATAGAGCAAAAGAAAAATAGGGATGTCAACAGGCGCAGGCTTGTGTTTTGAAAACACTAAAGTGGCTGCATTGTGGAGATTGGGTTAGGTAATCTCAAGAGTAGGTCTTGGGACATTAGCTGGGACATCCAGGTAAGAGATGACAGAGATGCCAGTCTGAACTCAAATGGTAGAAGGAAAGATGAAAAGAGTACAAGGACTGGATAAATAGTCCAGAAGCAGAAGCAACCGCACTGATGACAGACTACCCATGGAATGTGAAAAAAATGAGCTGAGATGGCCACCCAAGTCTTGACTTGGGCATATGATGGGAGGGCCAGTTGCCAAAGTAGGGAGGTCTTCCTGTCGCAAGACCCGTTGGGTCTGAGAGCTTTTCAAAGATGAGAATGACTTTAAATCTAATATAAGATCTTTTACCAAAGAATTGGTACCAAATAATTGATACATTTCTCAAGCCTTCCAAACATCTGTATATCTTTATAAATCTGTATATATTTTAAATCTGCTCAAATTACTAAAGATCAAACCAATTTGACTCTCAGTTTCTCATGCTCTTCATTTTCATCAGAACAGTCGCAAAATATTGACAATAATCTTCTATTTTCACTTAAAGTGCTTTTCCAAAAAATTATTTCCTATAGGTAGTTTATATATATATATCTCAAACAGGCATTTCAGTAAAGGGTGTCGAAAACATATCATGCCACTTTCAGTTATGTAAGTAAAGAACAACCAAATGATTTGCTAAAGGTTTAACTTCCTATCTGTTCCTCAAAGAAAAATAAGTTCTTTCTTAACTAGGATAAAAAACACTTTTTAAAAATGCTTCACCTAGTGCTAATGCTTCAGAGGAAATAATTTTACAATTCTTTAGGAATCTCTTAAGTAAAATATGACAGCCCATACCAAAAGACCCCCAAAATTATTAAAAACTAATACATACATAAATTCCCTGCTCAAACTCTTCAAGAAAAATACCATTTGTTGAGTACCTACCAAGAACCAAACAAATCATAAATATTTTGTCGTTTAACCCCAACAATTTTAACAAGAGATTGTAAAAATGAGTGAGGGAAAATCTCATTCAAACAGACAAGGGAGCCACGAAGAAAGGCTTTCATGCACACGCCCAGCACGCCTTACTTCACGGTTCCAGCAAGAAACAGCTTACTTTACATGCCTGTGCAGGAAGGAGGACGGTTTTCTCCTTGCCCCACAACAACTTAACCAATGAGAAGCTGCTGTAACCTGAAACTCTCACTTTCCTCCAATAAACTCTTGTTCAAAACCACCCCTACCATCATCCTTTTTCTCCAGACTTGCCTGTTAGTCACCATAGTTTGCTTGTCCCAAATTGCAATTCTTCTATTGCCAAATAATCTCAATTTTTCAGGATAAACCACTCATCCTTCTGTTTTATTTTTTTTACTTTTTTTAAATTTTACTTTAATTGTTGTTCTTGTACAGTTTTCTGTCTTCTACTCCCATCCCAGCCCACCACCCCAGCCCTCCCCAGCTCTTCCTCTTCTCCTTCTGGTACCCCTATAATTCGGATAATTTGGATGTTGGAACATTTAAAGATGTCCTGGAGGCTCCTAAGTCTCTCCTCATTTTTTGAATTCTTGTTTCTTCATTCTGTTCTGTTTGAATGTTTCTCCCTCCCATTTCCACCCCTCCCTAGCTTTTGTCCATGTGTCTTTCATACTTGTTGCTCTAAACCCTTCCCCTCATCCTTCAGTTTTAAAAGTGACAGGATATTACCTATTACTACCACTTCACAAGCAAGAAAGTTGAGGTTTATGGATGTCACCCACCCAGTAGAGTGGCAAGACCAAAGTTCGAACAGTCTAATTCTAAGAGCACACTTATCCTTCTTTCCAAATATCAAAATAAGTCATTATTCAGAAAGAATAACTAAAAGTCTGGACTTCTAAAAGATAAAATACACCCTGGATTCGACAAAACCATCGCCCAATACCCAAGGCCCAGGCTATCTGCCTATATCTACCTGCCATGTGGACCTGGCCTGAACATTAGGAAAGTTTCTATGTATTGCACTATAATGTCCTCTTTGTGAAGTAGATGCTGTGTTAGAGGCAAGTTTCTTTTTAAACATAGGGTTCAGTTATGCACACAAAAATCAGTAGAAAAAGAAGATTCTGGTTGTGAACATGCCACGTGAATTTCTACTCTACAAAGTAAGCTACCAGGCAAATGCAGCTTTGTCCTTAACAACTAACAACGTTACCAAAGTAGCAAGAACTATCTTTCTGGATTTTGAGGGAAATCTATGGGCATTCTCTGGAGGCTCCAATATCAGACCCACATTTGTCCCTGACATCCAGACTCAAAACACAACTGTCATACTTGACTGTCCCCTGTGCTACACAACTTTGGACTTTATGTGAAAAATGCAATGCAGGAAAGTCAGCACTGGAGCCTGGGAGAGCAGTGAGGGTTCACAGTTGAATTCAGGTTTGAAGTGGATGGTAAAATGAGAAAAGTACTCTTTTAATATATTTTATTGATTATGCTATTACAATTGTCCCATTTTCCCCCTTCACTCCCCTCCACCCTGCAAACCCCGTCCCACCCACATTCCCCCCCTTTAGTTCATGTCCATGTATCATACATTAAGTTCTTTAGCTTTTACATTTCCCATACTATTCTTACCCTCCCTCTGTCTATTTTCTACCTATCATCTATGCTACTTATTCTCTGTACCTTTTCCCCCTCTCTCCCCTTCTCTCTCCCCTGTTGCTAACCCTCCATGTGATCTCCATTTCTGTGGTACTGCTCCTGTTCTAGTGTTCGCTTAGTTTGCTTTTGTTTTGTTTTGTTTTTTTAGGTATGGTTGTTAATAACTGTGAGTTTGCTGCCATTTTACTGTACATGTTTTTTATCTTCTTTTTCTTAGATAAGTCCCTTTAACATTTCATATAATAAGGGCTTGGTGATGATGAACTCCTTTAACTTGATCTTATCTGGAAAGTGCTTTATCTACCCTTCCATTCTAAATGATAGCTTTTCGGGATAGAGCAATCTTGGATGTAGGTCCTTGACTTTTATGATTTCAAATACTTCTTTCCAGCCCCTTCTTGCCTGTAAGGTCTCTTTTGAGAAATCAGCTGAGAGACTTATGGTAACTTCTTGGTAGGTAACTGTCACCTTTTCTCTTGTTGCTTTTAAGATTCTCTCCTTATCTTTCATCTTGGCTAACGTAATTATGATGTGCCTTGGTGTGTTCCTCCTTGGGTCCAACTTCTGTGGGACTCTCTGAGCTTCCTGGATTTCCTGGAAGTCTATTTCCTTTGCAAGATTGGGGAAGTTCTCCTTTATTATTTGTTCAAATAACTTTTCCACTTGTTGCTCTTCCTCTTCTCCTTCTGGTACCCCTATAACTGGGATAATTTGGATGTTGGAACATTTAAAGATGTCCTGGAGGCTCCTAAGTCTCTCCTCATTTTTTTGAATTCTTGTTTCTTCATTCTGTTCTGTTTGAATGTTTCTTTCTTCCTTCTGGTCCACACTGATGATTTGAGTCCTGGTTTCCTTCCCATCACTGTTGGTTCCCTGTACATTTTCCTTTATTTCACTTAGCATAACCTTCATTTTTTCATCTAATTTTTGACCAAATTCAACCAATTCTGTGAGCATCCTTATTACCAGTGTTTTGAACTGTGCATCTGATAGGTTGGCTATCTCTTCATCGCTTAGTTAGATTTTTTCTGAAACTTTGATCCGTTTTTTCATTTGGGCCACTTTTTTTTTTGTCTTGACACACCCACTACATACTGAGGGGCAGAGCCTTAGGTTCACCCAGGGTGGGGCAACCCATGTCGTTAGGTTGTGATGCTATATGTGGAGCAGGGGTCCGAGAAGAAACAATGGCACTTGCTCTGCTCTCTGCCGGAAGAAAAGTACTCTTATACAGAAAGGCAGACCTGTCCGATGACTAATAAGTATGTAATTACCTGGTGCATTGAAGCCTCAACCATTTGTTATCCATTGACCCACACCTCTCACCTTGAAGGGAGGAACAGACATCTGGGAGATGTAAGCTGGACCTCACACTCACTCCTCACCACCCAGACACCTTTCTTTTTTTCAGGAACTCCTGATTTTCTGTTGCTGTCCTCTTCAAGAACAGAATCCTGGTCTTCTTCATCCTCCTGCTCTACCCTTCACCTTCTGAACAACTCTGTTCAAAGCCATGTGGCACAAACCAAGGTTAGGCATCCACATGGGACGATGGGGGATGCTCTAAAGAAAACATCAACACGTGGGGGTGGGGAAGTTTAGCACAGTGTATCATAACCCAGCAGGGTGAGGGAGTGTCTCCACAGATGGTAGAATGGCACAGAGCAGGGAATGGATGAATCCGAAACAAGGGTTGAGGGCATCCACCTGGGGGAGTCAGCAGAAACCCAAATGGGGCCAGGAGAGCACCTCCTGGATGGGCAGTGTGGTGCAGAGTATAAAAGCATAGTTTTAGGGTGAGAAAAACATCCCCTAATGAGAGGTGGCCTGGTGTGATGTGCCAGAGCAAACAAGCTTCAGGATGGCATCCAGGAAGACACCACCTAGAATAATGGAACCTGAGTGGGACGAGTCAGCAGCATCAATGAGAGAATGATTATATACAGGGGAATTAAGCAAATAACCAATATATTCAGGATAATAGGAGCCATGTTTCTTACTGTCAAAGACTGGAATTCAAATATATGAAGGGGAAAACTAGAGTGAATCTGTGGGATTGGGTTGGCATTGGAGGTATCACTGTGAATTCAAGGATTTGAAGATATAGAGATTGATATATGAGGTCTGTCCAGAATGTATCCAGCCATGTAATATAAAAATAGAGACATTTATTGAAGAAGATACAGAATACAAGAAATATCGTATACAGGACAATGATGCCTCAGTCCATTTCAAAGCATGCACCTTGGGACCTCACACAGTTCTCCCAACCACCATCAGCTGCCCCATCGTATTTTCCTGAATCTCACTGATGGTCTAATCTCTTCCCTTTCAAAGGTGACCTTAGTTTTAGGAAAAGCCAAAAGTAATAGAGCACCAAATCTGGACTGTAGGGGGGCTGAGTCACCCGGGTGATTGGATGTTTCACCAAAACACTCTGCAAGAGACATGATGCATGAGTGGGCATGTTGTCGTGATAAAGCTGCCAATCAGCAGCTGCCCATAGATGTGGCCCTCTGAATCATCCCAATAGTTTCTGTGGAGGAATGTTCAAGCTTAAAGCAAAATTTAATGCAGATTTATTGCTCCACTTGCTCAGTCATTTTGAATGCAACAGCCACACATTACACATAATCACCCAAAGGCATCCGCCACCCCCACTTAGTATAGTGAAATTGTCATTGTTCACACATACGCATTCCAGTCCACTCTCCTTGGCTGCCAGGTTACATTGATATTGTGAAAACTGTTCTCATTATATTTACAATGGCTAGATTTTTCTAGACAGACCTCATATATAGGTGCAGTGTGGGGCAAAAGTAGGTTTACAGTTGTATGTGAAACATAGAGTTAATTCTTGTATTATTATTTATTAATTATTGTGTTATTTTCCATACTAACTGTAAACCTACTTTTGCCCCACCTTATACATGTGTGTATATATTTTATATACATAGTGATATGAAGTATGCATATAAATATAAATACACATTGTATAAATCTGTATGTTTGTAGATACCTGTATATGAATGTACGAACAGTCATTCCTTAGCTCTGTCCACTGACAGGGCCTAGAAGCAATGACAACCTAATAGCAATGAATGCATTTAACCCCCAAAATGAAAAAGAACCAGAGCTCTTTGGGGAAATTACTGACTCAACCTCTGGGTCAGGGACAAGATGTGCCTAAGACATGTTATGCCAGAAAATACATTAGTGCTCAAAGAATGAGAGAGAAATATAAAAAAGACACCAAAATCAACTTAATGGTGAGCTCCTACTGGCCAAACTAGAGTCAATTTAAGCACCAAAATAATGTCAGAAATGGATTAAAATCTAATGAATAAAATGAGTAATAAGTCCATATTGACAGAAGGAACAAGAGAGAAAAGGGAAAGTTTAGTAAAAAACCAAGATATTTATAGCTTATAATTACCTCTTTATAAAACATTTATTAATTTCAAAAAATTTGTAACTTTACAGTGGAGAAACCTGGGAGACATCACTTTAATCAAGAGATCCAAGTTATTATCAGAAATGGAACTAATCAAAATCAAGTGCTATCTGATAGGATGCTACAAAAAGAAAAAACATCACTTCTGTAATATTTCCCTAAAGATGCATAACCATAATGTAATCATGATGAAATATCAGACACACCCAAAATGAGGGACATTTACAAAATAAGTGGCCTGTAATATTCAAAGTGTCAAGCTTGTGCAAGTCCCAATAAGGCTGAGAAACTGGTCCAAACTGAGGAGACTGGAGAGACAGGACAACTAAGTGTATCATATACATATTTTCAACTGGACCCTTACTCCATACAGGGCATCATCAGGGTAACTGGTGAGACCTGAAGGGGACCCAAAGCTTGGATGGCAATGATGTATAAATGTTAAATTTCCTTCTTTGAATGGTTACACCATAGTAATAAAGCACATGTTATTATCTATAGAAAATACATACTCAAGTATTTGGGGGTGATAAGGCATCAGGTTGGAAACTTACCCTCTAATTTGGGGGAAAAAATCTTAGTATTATTCTTAAACTCTTCCATAAGTTTGACATAGTTTCAATTTTTTTAAATATATTTTTAAAAAGAAAAATGCTTTCAATCTGCAATGCTAAGAGAACACAGGGAAATGAAGCACCCATTAAAAATAGTTATCAGCAAATAAGCCCATAGTCCAAATGAAATATTCCACATGAAACAGTTTAAATTCAAACAAATACTGAAATGCCCCCTAAGTCGCAGCTTTAATCTCAGTAGCAAAAGGTAATTATGATCAACAAAGATCAAATGTGCTTTAAAAGAGCAAAGCATGTTAGTGGAAAGAATCTTTTGATTAAACCTCAAAATGCAACAAGTTTCTGGTTTCAGGAACAAAATAAGGAACACCTGCAGGAGTTGGGGGGAGGGGGTGTGTTTACAGGGCAGGGGATGGGTGCCAGCAGCCAGTCCTTCCCTGGAACTCTGGTGGCCCTCGCAGTGTGAAGTCTTCACAGAAGTCTACACTGGAACTTAAGTGCTGCTCAGTGACCGTTTCTTTTGCTAAATCAATCTAAACATCAAGGTACTCAGTTCCGTTTTCAGAGCCCAGTACTCTTATTATCCACCAGGGGCCTCTAATGACAGATGTGGTAGGGTTTAGTGCTGCCACGCAGGATGGTTTGAAAGCATAAACAATCTGAAGGCTTCTCAGCCACTTCTTTAATGAGGCAAAAATTTAATGAGACAATAATAATAAGGTGTCTACTTTCATAATAAAGAATTCAAAGTGGCCATAAAAGTGATCTTTATAAAACAGGATATACGAATACAGGTTCTTGCCTGTAGGGGAACTCACTGAGATGCAATATGGCTCCAGCAGCAAAAGGCTTGTGAATGTCCGTGTAGCCTCAGGCTTGACTGACTGCCCAGAAAACTAAAATGCCACCCAAAGGTAAACATCACGCCCCCAGGAAGGAAGCTAATGAATATATACTGTAATAACTGACAGATGTTATCTGTTAACCTAGGAATGCCCTGATCTTTCTGGTGGTCCACAATGACTACATACCATATGATTTTACTATTAATCCCCTATAAAGAAAGAGACCCTGTCCTGGGAGGGGTGGATTTATTCCCAGCCAGCCACCACAGGGAGCAGCTGCCTTGCCCATGTATGTAAGTTTTTCCTATTAAAGCTCTTATGAATTTGAATAAGGCTACATGTCAGTTCTTCAGAATTGATTCTGAATTTAGACTTTTGGGGATTCCCCCAACATGGGTCGATCTTTGTGCTTTATCCAATATTATTGTATATTGTACAATCACCTACTTCTGTCTCCAAGAAGAAAACAAACGTGTTCCTTTCTTTTGTGAGAGTATACAGAGTCTGGCACAAATAATGCCTTTTTTAAAAAAATTACAAAGTCTTTTATTACAAAATCATAAGCATGTAATTCTGTAACATAGCAATATCACACTCAAGCACACCATATGCCATTTTAGGTGAAATGTTCAAATTAAAACTATAAATTATTATACCTATATTATTACCCTACCAACCACACTCAAGCAGGAGGGACCCTGTGTGAATACAAGCACAAATTCACCCAGTAGTGACAGAATACCACAGGCAAAGTTTGGCAACTAAATTGATTAAATTCAAAGATTACCTTTGAAAGTCAGTATCAAGAGCAAAGAAATTATTTGAAAGTATATACTGTAAAGTATCTGTTACAGAATAGTATTTTTACTAAAGTGTACGTGGATTCTTCAGTTATTGAGACTGCCCCACAAAATGTCCACTTCTTAGAAAGAAGGCCCCTGTTTACCCTCAGTGAAAGTTTCATGGCTCAATGAAAATGTAATTCTTTAGGTTCAAAGTATCCAAATGCCTAAATATTCAACTGTGGTTTAATGATAGCAAATGCCATGTATAATAATGAGAACTGACTAAAGTAAATTGATTGGTTTTCCCTCTTCTGATGTTGAGATCCATTCTTAGGTCACAAACTACCTTGGTGGGAATAAACAGATCTCTCACAAAGTTTACAAAATGCAGACATTAGTTCTGCTGACATACATAATTTTTTGCAAGAAAGTACTTCTGTCATTGCATCCAGAAAGTAAGTTATGTACTCTAAAAAGAAGACAACAGGGATAATTCTCAAGAGACCATCTTTGAGTCTTTTAGAATCACTTTATTTATAAGCCATATCCCCAACACAGAAACTACTCCCTAAAACTAAGTTAAGCACTTTGAAAGCTGTGTTAATTCTTCTTTTGACCATTTGGATAATTAATGCTTTAGAGGTTTAGTAAATTATTACTCCAGTATACTAAACAATAGATCATATTGGACAGATTGGACCTGATTATGTGACTTTGTAAAACAGGGGTGTCAAACTCATTTTCACCAGGGCCACACTGGCCTCACAGTTGCCTTCAAAGGGCTGAATGTAATTTCAACCCAACAGTTAAGGAGCAGTTACATTTATACAGTCCTAAAATTATTTCGGCCCTTTCAAGGCAACCACAAGGCTGATGTGGCCCCTGGTTAAAATGAGTTTGACATCCCTGATCTAAAAGATGCCTAATGTAAGTGGGATATATAGCATATCATATAGCTGAATTTTTAAATACCAAATGTCCAATGATATGCTCAGAAAAAAGTGGAATAAGAAGAAAAATACTACAAAATAAGGAAAAGTACAGAAGATAATGAGGTTCTGAAGGAGCCAACAACTTGGATATGGTCAGAAGAAGAACCCTCCAGGCAGAACAGACAGCCACTCAAACCACAAGGTCTATACTGCTCTATTCACCTGGAGCAAAATGAGGGGAAGGAGGAGCTTGTGGCAGGGTCAGGCAAGTGCCAGGTGGAGAGAGGCCTCTGATGATATTCTAGAGAAAAGAAAGGAGGCACCCTACTAACAGAATTTCAGGTAAATTTTAGCTGGGGAAGAGTGAGTATAAAAAGACTGGACAATTAAAAAGTGACCAGTGACAGCTCTAAGTTGGGAGACATTATTTGAGAGATATCAAGAAGGATGGGTACCATTGATAACTGTTTGGCTAGATTCAGAGGTAAATTAGAGAGAAATCAAGGATGTCTCCAGGATTCTAGACTGATTGACTTACAGAGTGAGGGACTAAACAATAGGGAACAAAGAAGAGTTCAGTTTTAATGACTAAGTGAAATTAAAGAGTAAGAAAAATAAGTGCATGAATGCTTCCATTGATTTGGGAGGTCACTTATTTCCTTCAATCAACAAAATGTTAGTAACCATCAGCGAAGCACTGGTGAGCTAAGCAAAAATAGTTGCAGGGAATGGCTGAGTGTAGAAGCCAGCTGGTGAGGCCTGGATGAGTAGATGGCAAGTGAGGAAATACTGTAGCTTTCAAGAAATATAGAAGCTACTGGTGACTTCTAGCCAGGACAGAACAAGATAAGAGACTATATATGGTTAAGGAAATACATGCAATGATAATGCAAAGTAATATTCTGGGCTGCCTTGGTACAGAGAAAGGGCAATAAAACTAGTGAAATTTGAATAAAGATGGCAGTTTAGTGAATAATGATGTACCAGTGTTAATTTCTTAGTTCTGACAAATGTCCTATTGTCATAAAAGATATTAATGTTAGGAGAAACTGGGGGATATAGAACTATCTCTGTACTATGTTTGCAACTTTTCTCTAAATCTAAAATTATTCCAAAATAGAAGTTTACTTACAAAAAATACTAAAATCAGATATTCCAACAATTCCCTCCACTCCACAAACTGAAGTTTTAATATTCGGAACTTTCTAAATTTATTTTTTAAAACCTTTCTGACTATAATACAATTACATTCTAATTGTAAAAAAATACTTTGAAAATATAAATATATACTTTTTATCTCACAACTCAGAGATAACAATTAACATCTTTCATTCTATTAATGGATAGGTGATTTTTTTCAACCAACACCAAGACTAATCCCCTGGGTTCTCTTTTCCCCTTCATATTAGTCATAAGCTTTCCCTTCTGAAAGTTCTTCAAAAGCACTTAAGTGACTACACAGCTGTCTGCACGCAGTTTTACCACAATGTCTTACTTATTCCAACTTTGCTGGACACTTAGATTACTTCCAACTTCTCCCCATTTACAGCTAGTACCGTGAGTGCCGTATGCACAGACTGAACGCTCATGCTTATTTCATTAAGCGAAATTCCAAAACGTGGAATTCCCAAGTTGAAGTAAATGTTAATTTATACCTCCTGATAAATACTATCAGCCTGACCTCCCCAACCACAGAGCTGACCTGCACTCCCGCCGCAGTGCACCGACAGCCCGTCCTCTCCAGCCCACCGGCAGGGGCGGTGACCTCTGTTAAAGTGTTGTTACTTGGTAGGTTGAAAACTGTTCATCATTACTTTTAAATTTGAATATCTCTGTTTACTAGTAGGACTAAATATATTTAATATATCTATTTTTAGCCAGTTTTATTTCCTCTTCCATGAATCACCTGCTCACACCCTTTGCACGTTTTTGCACTGAGATCTTAGGCTGTCTGATTATTTTTTTCTTATTCCTTTGTATATTACAGACCTTCTGTCAGTTGCAGTTGTGGCAAATATGTGCTAGTTTGTTTGCTATTTCCTTTTTAATTTTATTATAATTACAGTGTTCTTTGTTGTATAGAGTTAAATTTGGATGTTTATACATCTCAATGTCCTTTATAATTTCTTCTACTGTTTTTATGTTCATAGAGACCTCACTGCCCTAACACTCAATCAAACAAATATTAGCATTAGTGAAAGAGAATACTTAAAATTTAGAAGGAGAAAAGTCAGATCACCTGTCCAATTGAAATAATCAGTTGTTTTTATTTTGGGGACTTCAAATGTAGAGGTCTGAAATTACCTAGTGATTGACAATACCAATTCTACAAACTTAAACAAACATCATTATTAACAAACAAAACTTACTGAGATAAACCTTCTCTCTTAAGGGTATCTATAACAGTTGTTAATTATTTTTAATTACCAGGTAAGCTCAGAGAGTTTCCAAAAGACACAAAAAGAATTAATCTCAGGGCATGACTCTATCAAGAAAAACCTAGTTCAGGCAGGCCCCGAGGAAACAGAGGCTACATTGGACACCATTAATAGTTCAGTTACCAATAGTTACTTTCCCTAGCCATTTGCCAGCAAGATTCCAGGTTTTTCTACCTTTGTCTTAATAGCTACAAAGAAAGGAGAATGTTAAAGTAGAAAGTATACATGAAAATAGAAAGTTCATAGGCTTTTAAAACTTTCTAAATTTGGGTTCAAATCCTGTATCCACTACAAATTAGTAAACTTTACCCTAAATAAATCAAATGGCTTCTCAAGGCTTCATCACCTGTAACAAAGGAGTTAGTTAATGTTAGTGACACAGACTGATCACTCAACAAATTATTTTGTAACAATTTCCAAAAAAAATTGATATAAAAGGTTTTCCACCTTGTTTATCAAACCACTACCAAGAATTGAGTGTTTTTCAGTATAATTTTCTGTTCACATATAGATGTATGTGTACATAGTTTTTATTTTTATTTTGTAATTATTTTGAAGACATAAGATAAATGACTACATTAATTTTGTTTTACAAGTGCTACTTGTTTTACAAGTAGCCTATAGTAAAAATTAAACTACCTCCAGAAACTAGAGAAAAAAATATCCATTTTAATACTAGCACAACTAGGACAATAAGCAATTTAGGGAATAGTTCCCCTTAAGTTACTAAAAGTGGTAAAAAATATAAGTTACCTCAAAAGACCCTCTGATAATTCAATTTGCATTTCAACTAACAGTTTGTAACATCTCTATACAAAAACCGAACCTCATCCTTCTAAACATTGAGCTATCTATGTTCCACAGCTGGGAAAACAGCAATAACAACAATACCAGATTTGGAGAAGAATAAACCACAGGGCAAAACTTTTGAGAATGAACCATAACTATAAGACAAGTGTAACAATGGAAGAACAACAGCAAAAAGTTACTTTCCATTGAAACTATTTAAGATAAACATGTAGTTGGCTGTAATGAAACTATAAAAACTAAATTACTAAAAAATCTTAGTTTTAGAGACTGAACTTTTTTTTAATCCTCACCCAAAGATGTGTTTATTGATTTTTAGAGAGGAAGGAAGGGAGAAAGAGACACACATGGATGTGAGAGGAAAAACATCAATCATTTGCCTCCAGTACCCGCCCCAACCGAGAATCAAACTCGCAACCTTCTGGTATATGTGACGACGCTACAACAAACTGAGCCACCCACCCAGGGCTAAATATTCTTAAATGGTTGGCCTAACTCTGCTTTTCCTTTTTAGAATCAATGCTTCAACCATGGAATAAGAGAATCTCAAACAATTTACATTACTGTGAATATATAGCTGCAAGGAAGAAACAACAACATAATAAATCACAACCTTTCTCTAGGAGAAAATAAATGTTGTAAAAACCCCTGCTGTTAGGGCCAGGTACAGTCCAAATTTATTTCTGGAATTCCAGAGTTGCATAACTGAAGTATATTTCAATGGAGATGCACATCAAGTTAAATAATTATCAAATTACCATATTCTATTTTGCTTTTTTAGCAAAGAACATGATCGGACTGGGGTGACAGCAAGAAAAAAAAAGAAATTTAAAGCAGCATATTTTTCTTATAGTAGATTTTTATTTTAAAGATCACGTAGGTAGAATGCTACAAATTTTCAGTATTGTGTCCCAAGGCTAAGCAATATAAAGTGATCTTTGACCTAAATTCTTTGTTCTCATTTTATTCAAGGTAATTTTAGCTTTACCCATTATTAAAAAAGAAAACCTTACTCAACAAACACTTAAGATACTTTAAAAGATTATTAAAGAAAAATTATCAAATTTCTGTGCTTTCTTCCCATGGAGAACAGGGCAAATGTTGGATATTCAACTACATTTTACAAAAAGTTTAGTAACCATTGTCTGCTTGTATAGCAATAATCACAAAATATATGGCACATATATTCCAGGGAAATAGCATCTGCATTTTTTATTTAAATTTAAAGCATCAGAGAATTAGTTGAACATTCAAAAGCAGTATTAATAACCATAATAAGGGATATTCATCATAGAGCAAATGTAAAATCTCCTCTAAAACATGACTTCAATAAAAGAGCATAAATGCCATCATTAGAACAGTAAACCACTCTGGGAAAAGCTTCAGTGAGGAATTATAAATAAACTAAACAGGATTTCTTATTTTCGTCCTCAAAGGGAAAGTTTACAAATCAAAAGTTGTTTTACTTAAGCTCTTATGAGCTTCAAGCTTTTTCCTGATGTATATATAGGGGTGGGGCAAAAGCAGGTTTACAGTTGTTCATGTGGAAAATAATACAATAGTTAATAAATAATAAAACAAGAATAAACTCTGTGTTTTGTGTACTCACAACTCTAAACCTTCTTTTTCCCCCATGCAGAATTTGAAAATCTTAGATGACACTGATAAAGTCTACAGAAGAGTACGTAGCACACTGTTGATAAACAATATTATAGACTTAAATTAATAAAACTAAAACAACTAAAGCTATCTAATAAAAGCTTCATTTAAAAGTTGTTCATTGTGAACTACACTAGAAAGGGTGGCAGTCATTACCGTGACTCAGCGGAGCTACATCATCCCTGGGCTTGTCTTCTTCTGGGCTTTGCTCCTAGAACACAGAAAATCTGGTTTAGACCGGATTTTTAGTTAATTGTTTGAAACACCGAAAACTAACTTCCCTGTTTGCAGGAATCAAGCCACGAAAAGCACTGTAATGAAGGGGTCAACAGATCAGCAGCCAGTGCTCTGCAGGCAGGTGTACCAACCCCGGGGGGGGCACACACAACCCATTTCAGACTTGGGAAGAACCCTTTATTACTGTTGTGGGAGAAACATAATTATCCTCCTACCCCCCCACAAGTTCTTCTGGCCAGACTAATAATCAAATTGATATGAGACAGATTAAGAGGAGAAAATGACCTAACTTATTATGTCTGTACACACAAGGGTTCCATAAAATATGAGACCCAAGGACAGATAGGGCAGTTAAGGCTTACATACCATCCTTGGCTAAGGAGAAAAGGGTAGAGGGATAGTAGTTTGGGACTTCAAAGGCCAGGAAGGCAATCTAAATGGAGACAGAACAGTAAATGTTCGGTAAATGTATGTTTTCTGGACCATCTCTAACAACAAACATAGAGAGGATTTTGTTCAAAGGGGCCTTGCTAGATTCCTCCCTGTCTATCACACCAGTTCATATTAAATCATAGTTACCTATGATAAAACTCCCTTCCCAGAGCAGGCCCTAAATTTGGGGGAGCAGTTAGTGGGAGAGTCCAAAGCCTTTTGCTCAGTCTTTTGTTTCTTGAAAATAACCAGGCATGTTTTGGGGTGAAAAACTCCATTACCCATTGCTGTCTTAATTCTTTGCTGGCTAAAATACAAGAGAAGGTCAAGTTAACTGCCATTCAACATTGACAAGAGCACATTCCTAACGGGATCCCTGGGTTGGACAGTCATACAAGACACAGGCTAACAGAAGAGGCACGTCCCGCAACATCCCACAACAGAGCTAAGTCTTCCTTCCTACCTTTCCTTTCAGCATACCAGGACCTACTACACTTTATGAGGCTCAGTTAAGATAACATTATCAAATTTCAGCCAAACCGACCTTCACAGAATGACAAATGACTTCAAAGATTCCTGGGAAGAAACTATACAGACAAACATGAAGGGCAGTACAAGCACCCAACAAGGAGATGGCAGAGCTTCTCTCCACGGAGCGGGCAGCTCACCAGGCACACTCCCACAGCAATCTGGAAGGAAAGTGGACCGTTTAGCAAAGACCAGGGGAATCACTTGTATTCTGAAAGATACTCACAACAGCGAAGAGCATTTGTTAATGTATATTCAGACAGATGCTTTATTTACACAATTTTGTGGCCATAAACAATGTATGCCCCTTACAAAAATTCATTTACAGAAACCCTCAAAAATTGGGGAACAGTTTCAAATTTCAAAAATCTTCCCAACAAAGGGTTTCCTCAGCTTCCAACTCACTTTTGGAAATATAAATATGTAGGACTTCGGCCAAGATGGAGGGGTAGGCAGACACACTGTGCCTCCTCGCACAACTAAAAGAAGGACAACAACAACAAATTTAAAAACAAAACACAACTACAACTGCCAGAAAATTGAACTGCATGGAAGTCTGATAACCAAGAGTTAAAGGAGACACATTCATCCAGACCAGTAGGAGGGGTGGAGACAGGCAGCTGGGTGAGGAGGACTTGTGGTAAGGCTGCAGCTGGCAGGCAAGGCGATGACTGGTGGACCTCGCAAGGCCACAAACTGTGGAAAGGGTGGTCCCACATGTGCATGCAGATAAACCAGGAGCAACAATTGTGGAGTGAAAGAGACCACACAACCCAGGGTTCCAGCACAGGGAGATAAAGCCTCAAACCTCTGATTAAAAACACCCATGGGGGTTGAGGTGGCAGCAGGAGAAACTCCCAGCCTCACAGGAGAGTTCATTGGAGAGACCAACAGGATCCTAGAATATACACAAGCCCACCCACCTGGGAATCAGCACCAGAAGGGGCCAATTTGCTTATGGGTAGTGGGGGAAGTGACTGAAAGCCAGCAGAGAGCTGAACAAGCAGCACTGTTCCCTCTCATACCCCTCCCCCACATCAGCATCACAACGTAGCCAAGTGGGTTGCCCCACCCTGGTGAAAACCTAAGGCTCCACCCCTTAATAAATAACAGGTGCACTAAGACAAAAACAATGGCCCACATGAAAGAACAACTCAAAGCTCCAGAAAAAAAATACAACTAAGGCTTAGAAACCTCCAGGACAACTTTAAACATCCCAACATCCAAATCATAGGGGTGCCAGAAGAAGACGAAGAAGAGCAGGAATTTAAAAACTTATTTGAAAAAATAATGAAGGAGAACTTTCCCAATCTAGCAAAGGAAATAGACTTCCAGGAAGTCCAGGAAGCTCAGAGAGTCAAAAAAAAGTTGGACCCAAAGAGGAACACACCAAGACACATCATACATTAGCCAAGATTAAAATGAAGGAGAGAATTCTAGAAGCAGCAAGGGATAAGAGGACAGTCACCTACAAAGGAGTTCCCATCAGACTGTCAGCTGATTTCTCAAAAGAAACCTTACAGGCAAGAAGGGGCTGGAAAGAAGTATTCCAAGTCATGAAAGGCAAGGACCTACATCCAAGATTACTCTATCCAGCAAAGCTATCACTTAGAACGGAAGGGCACATAAAGTGCTTCCTGGGTAAGGTCAAGTTAAAGGAGTTCATCATCATTAAGCCCTTATTATATGAAATGCAAAAGGGACTTATTTAAGAAAAAGCAGATCAAAAATATGAACAGTAAAATGACAACAAACCCACAACTATCAACAACTGAACCTAAAACAAAAACAGATATGAGCTAAGCAAACAACTGGAACAGAAACAGAATCACAGAAATGGAGATCACATGGAGGGTTATCAGTGGAGAAGGGGAGGTGTGGAATGGGGAAAAAGGTACAGAGAATAAGTAGCATAAATGGTAGGTACAAAATAGACAGGGGGAAGTTAGGAATAGTACAGGAAATGTAGAAGCCAAAGAACTTGTATGTATATGACCCATGGACATGAACTAAGGAAGGGAGGGGGAGTGTGGGTGGGAGGGGGTGTGGAGGGTAGAGGGGAATAAAGGGGGGGAAATGGGACAACTGTAATAGCATAATCAATAAAATATATTTAAAGGGAAGAAAAGGAAATATAAATAAGCAATACTTTTGATTAGTTCCCAGAAAAACTGTCATCAGAGAAGGTGAAAATTCAGCAGCTGTAATATACAAAAGCTTTCATATTACTGATGGATGACACTAAAAAATGAGTATCATGATTTAATAATTGTGTCCAACAACCATCTCCTCAGTTTATTCCTCTATATCTTTGCGACAGGTCTTTTTAAGCTATGACTAGGGTGACTGACTCCCATTTTTTAGTAATGACCTTGTGACAGCACTGAAGTCCCATACCAGAGCGGCCCTTCAATTCTAGGAAAGCCAGGATGATCAGTTATCTTAGCTATGACATTCATTAAAACCAAACCTAAAAAAATGACTTCAGATAATGGTAACAAAAAGCTTTGAATCAAGCTTTCAAAAAAGAATCATGCATATTAATATTTTGGTGAGGGCAAACTCATCTTTAAGTAATAAAATAAATAATATTAATTTCATTTTTATATTATACTTTTTGAGTTTATTTTTTAGTCCATAGCTTTAATGTACTAAGTAAAACATTTAATTTTTAAATAAACAAATAAACCACATATATCAAGATAAAATAACAAAGTTTCTTTGTTGATGGGTAAAGCAAACCAGCAAGTTTGAAAATGACTGCATCAGGCTGCCATTTGCCCACAAAGCCACATCTGAGTGTGACAGATTCATTAAGATGCCTTCGCTTGCTATCTTTCTCTATGTATAACCTTTTTTAGTTTTTGAATTTATGTGGCTCAAAGTAAAAATGTACATCTGTACAAAGAAATAAATAACATAGTGAAAACTTTCCTACCTGTCCTCCCCCATCTGGCCAACTCCTAACACCTCCACCCACTAATCGCCATTATCAGATTGCAATATATCCTTGCAAAATTGTCTTTATAAATATACAAAGAAACATATATATTTTTATTTTCTTGCTCTTGTGCACAAAAGGTATCACATCATAATATTGTTTTCTACTTCTCTTTTCAGTTAACAAATACCTCAGAGATCATTATCATATTATAAGAGCATTGTTCTTTTTCCACAGCTACACAGCATTACCCTGACTAGGTATTTCATGATTTGCTGGTTCCATATTCATGAATGTTTAGGTTGTTTCCTATCTTTTTTCTCCTATCTTTTTTCCAATCGTATAAAGCTGCAGTGAAAAATCAGCACACATGTCCTTGGCATATGTTCAAGGACATCTATGGCATGACTTCTCAGAAGCAGAGACTTGCATCTTCCTGCTGAGAAGCACCACCAAGTTGGGCTGCCCAGGCACTGCTCTACCGAACAGTCAGTCCCCTAAGCCTCGGATCAAGGTCTGTTTTCCCACTGCCGGGACGAAAGGGTGTGTTATCCAATTTTTAGAATTTTGCCAAGATGGCAAGTGAAATATGATATCTCACTCTAGTTTTAATTTATACTTGTTTCACTATGAGGAAGTTGAAGATTACTTTGTATATTTAAAAGCCATTTGTATTTCCTTTTCCATGAAATAGCTCTTTACATAGTCGGTCCATTTTTCTGTTGGAATGATTATTCATCTTTTGTTCTTAATAAATCAGAAAGATTATTTCTTTCTCTACAATATGAGATGCATCATTCATTTTTTTCCAGTTTATCATTCCCCTTTTCTTATGGCAGTTTTTAATATGCACAGATTTTTGTTGTTTGTTTCTTTTAAGAAATGAAACTACGACCCTGGCTGTGTGGAACTACAACCCTGGCTGGATTGAGTGCCGGCCTGTGGACCAAAAGAAATGAAACTATAACAGTTTTCCTTTATGGCTTCTGGATTCAAGTAACAGAAAATTCTTCTTAATTCCCAGATCACAAACCTTCTCCTTTGTTTGTCGGTTACACCTATAGCTTATTTCTTACATTTAAATCTTTGGTAAATCTGAATTTGTACTAGGACACGATGTGAGATAAAGTCACAGTATTTTTGCCCAGGTAACCATTCAGTTGTCCCAAGACCACTTACTGAATAGTTCTTCTCCAGCCCATCTGCCTAGGATGTACGTATTATACATCCATGAGCATTTCCTTCTCCTCCTGGCTTGTCTCTTCACTTGTTTAGTTCTATTCCAGTACCACTGCCTTTACTTCCCTGTGAGCCCCAGTTTCCTCACCTGTGTCTTGAAGATAATCATAACTTCTTTACTGGGTCATTTTAAGAATCAGAGATCCACAGGTAAAGCCTTATTACAGCACATGATACATGGTAGACTCTCATGGTAGCTATTATAGTTATTTTGCCAGATTTCAAATTGCTAAGACATATCCTGTATTTAATGTTAAGTCAGCCTGCCTATTTGTGTTTACTGCCTGAAGAAACATATCTCAAATGAACAAAATCTCTGATGAAATAAGAATTCTGAAAGTCAAGATTTTTAAACCTGAACTGAAATGATTATCTATTTTATTTATTAAATGCATTTATAGGCCAAGAACTGTGCTAGGTTTTAAGAGTAAACATCAAATACAATTTCTGATGTTTGTGCACTGACTAGCCATCATTTGACAGTTCACCATCTGCTCAATGGGTGATTGAGGACAAAGGAAAAGACTGGGTTTACTCTGCTGTTCCCTGCTCCTCACCACATTCTCACCCTGACTGTGATAACACTGCGCTTCCTGTTCTCCCTGCACTGCTCTGGGCTCATCTGGGCCTGCCTGCCTCAGCCCCTCTCCCTGAGCAAACCATCACAGCTGCTCTTCTGAGGCTCCATCTCACCTATCGTCGGTGTCAGTCACCACCCCACCTCCACCATGCCATCCAGTCCACTGTCAGTTTCACAAACACGACAACCAGTGTATCTATAACACCCTCCATCAAGTTTCAAATGTGCAGAGGCAAAGTCCCTGGGTAAAGCTTCATCTGGATGCCCTACACGTTCCTGAAACTAAATACTTACAAATGAATTCCTCATTTTACACTCGAAGCCTCTTCTTACCTACTGCAAAGTCCCCTGAACTCACTCTGCAGCTTCTTTTACCCATGCTCTCTCCTCCAACAGCTTAATCCCTTTTTTAGTGGACAGGGTTCTCAGATGACCCCAAATGAACCATACCCTTGTAGAATCTCCTCCCCTGAGTAGGAGTGAAATCTGACACTTGCTTCTAGACCTCAGAATACAGCAAAGGTAGTGGCACAGTCACTCCCTCGGTTGCATTACCATATACGACTCCACCTCAGCCAACAGGAATATGAGGGTCTCCTGCTGGCCTTGAAGAAGTGGGCTGCCATGTTGTGAGAGGGCCATGTGGAGAGAAACTACAGGGCCTCTTGGAGCCAAGAGTGGCCCCAGCTTGACAGCCAGCAAGAAAGCTGTCCTACAATTGCAAGGAACAGAACTCTGCCAACAACTACATGAGCTTGGAAGAGGCCACTGAGCTCCAAGAGTAACTCAGCCAAGCCAATACTTTGATTTTAATCTTTGAGACCTGGAGCAGAGAATCCAGTTAAGCCATACCTGGACCTACAGAAAATGTGAGATAATAAATGAGTGTTTGAAGTTGTTAAGTTTGTAGTAATTTGTTATGTGGCAATACAAAACTAATACACACTTATTTTTCCTCTAGGAGTCAGCTCAGAAAACTTTCTTTAATCCTACTTCCTCCTCCCCACGCTAAATTGAGTAACCTTCTGAAGCCTGGAAGTATCCTGCACAAATCTCTATTTTTGGACCTATCATACTGCACCACCATTATGTGTTACTGGTCTCACCTGCTTTGATGAGCTTACTGAAGGCAGACGGTGTCGTAACCTTTTATCCTCAAAACACAGCCTAACGCCTAGTCTAACTCAACAAACATCTGCTAAATGAAGGCATGAATGCAAAGTTCAAGAATAGTATATTCTGCCTGGCAGATTTCTTCACATTCAAAGTTATCACAGATATCTTTGTGCAATTAATAAGGTAGCATCCTGGTAAAATGTACTATAACCCAGTGCTTCTCAAACTTTAGCATGCATATGACCACCTGAGAATCTTGTTAAAAGGCAGATCTTGATTCCATAGGTCTGGAGTGGGGCCTGAGATTAAGAGTTTCCAAGTCCCCAGGTGATAATTCTGCTGAAGATCTGTGGGCCACACAATGAGCCGAACAGCTGTCATTATTGATGGGGGTGGGGTAGGGGTCGGTGCGTGGGAAAGCAATAACCCAGTCCTATCCACCTTTCTTCTACTTCATGCAAAATGATGAACTGAATAAGATCTAATTTTCTATGATAGCTCTTTATCCCATTCAATACATGGGAAATTTACATAATTCAAAACAACGCAAGTCTTTTCTCATAAAGGTTCTACTGCAAAAAACTGAAATGGTAACAAAAAATAGTATTGAAGAGTTGATTATGTGAGCACAACAGCTACCGAAGCATTTTTATAATCACTATATCATTCAAATATAAAAAGAAATATATAATATGCTGTCACTCAGTTAGTGGACTAGGGTGTTTGGTTAACACGCCTTTATTTGCTATTGAAATTCTGCCTACATAGAAGAAATACATTCCTCAAAAAAATAAATTACCTCTCACTTCAGAGTTAAATTACCCAACTTCTTTATGTTCATATGTGTTTTAGATGTATCAAGGTTATAGATATACACATCAGAGATCCTAATTTTATATTTCAAAATAAATTTGCATTTCCCTTATTATATACTGACCTAATTTTTGAACAATTTTGAAATAAGAAAGGATTTAATATCATACAGTAGCACAGAAAAAAATGCTGATTTGGAGTAGGGTAACCTAAGGCCAAATCCCAACCCCATCCATAAAGGGCTGTTTTCTGTGGAACTGATGAGCAAATGACACACATTCTCTGGACCTGACTTCTCTTGTCTGTAAAATAAAGGGATTGGATTAAATGTTCTCCAAAGCTTCTAGCCTTTAACACTCTTTGCTTCTGTCTGAGCTAATTAATCATTTCATAAATGTAATAAAGCAACATTGCTATTAACAAATAGATAATTAATTTTTAAAAAACAAAAGAAAAAAATGAGCAGTTTACCCAATCCTCACAGACAGAACATGTAAGGAAATCAAATGAACTGAGAAAAATAAAACCATTACTATGTCTCAGGTTTTGAACTTTAGTTCCCAAAACCGAAAATAGAGTTTTAGGGAGAAAAGACAGTGCTCTAAAAAATAGGAGAGAAGGATTTGAGAAACAGAAAATAAGTCTCTGCAATGGTACATTTTCATTTGTCAATTTTAAATCCATCATTTCAGAAGAGAGGATTATGAGACGGTAAAATCACTAAAATGGCCCTGGAAGCATCATATACTTTACCACAAGTTACGCTGATGTTTTCTAATTAATTGGTGTCCACATTTCCCTGACCATGAATTCCAATCAGGGAAGCAAAACACAGGATTTTCACCACTAATTTGTGTTGGGCAGTTTGAAGTCACTGCCTTGGAACTATCGGATAGTGCCCCCCTCTCCTGCACTGTCAGACAGAGTCCCTGGAGAAGTGAAAGATGCTGGGGCACCCTGCTATTCCTCTTCCACAAGAACAGAGGTTGAAATCTGCTGGTTTCATGAACTACAGAAAACACCGAAATCCTGTTTAATAACTCCAGTAATAAACTACTATATAAATTTCACCTGCAGTTTCAAGTCCACATTTCAAATTTTCTTTTGGTGTGATCCAATGTGGGATATAAAGTGAAAATAAATGAATCTTCACTTTTGTTTTTTAAAATTTTCTATATTTTATGATGCTTTGACATTCAGGAGGGCTTTTGGACAGGAGAGGGACTGTTTTTCTCAGACAGAGCTAATTCCTAGAGATAGCAAACTTGCTGGCATTTCAGGTCTTTGATACGCCAATCAACCAATCCTATTCATATCCCACTGGCCTCTTTTTGTCAGGCTCTGGCCATCTGGGACACTATCCTCCTGCCCTAAATCAGCCAGGTATTAGACAAGCAGAGATGGCCCCTATAGCTAAAGACCAAGGAAACTATTCAACCCACACCATCTACACCTATTTGGCTTGCTTACCCTGCCTTGTCCATTCTTTGCTCCCTTTAAAAACCACAATAAACTGTTCCAGCCAAGATGGGAGCATAGGTAGAAACTCTTCACTTCCTTACACAACAAAAAGAGGATAACAACCAATTTACAATCACTAAACAACCAGAAGTACCAGAAAATCTAATTGTATGGAACTCCAACAACCAAAGAATTAAAGAAACAGTCAAACAGAACAACCAGACTGGTAAGAACCCATGACAACGCACCAGAGCATACGGGTGGGGCCTGCTCAGAAAAACCTCAGCAGGCAGCGGACCACATGGGTGGGGCTGGCTGAAGGCAAAACTGAGACTCGGAGTTAGCTGACTGTGGACTATGGTTGCCGCAGTGGGAGAAACTCCCAGTCTCACAGGAGAGTTCCTTGGAAAGGGGGCTGGAGCCCAGCAGGCAAGCTGCATTGTTCCCTCTCTGGCCCCTCCCCCACAGGCAGTGCTGAAGCACAGCAAGGAGGGTTGCCCCTATGGGGTGAATACCTAAGGCTCCACCCCCTTAAAACTTAACAGGTGCCCTGAACAGAGAAATAGGGCCCAACTGAAAGAATAGAGCAAAACTTCAGAAAGAGAGCTAAGTGAGGAAGAGACATCCAAACTATCTGATGGAGAATTTAAAGCCCTGATAATCAGAATGCTCACAGAACTGATTGAGCTTGGTCGAAAAATGAAAAAACAAATGAAAGATACCCAAAATGAAATAAAGCAAAATATTCAGGGAACCAACAGTGACAGGAAGGAAACTAGGACTCAGAGCAACAATTTGGAACAAAAGAGAAAAATAAACATCCAACCAGAACAGAATGAAGAAACAAGAATTTAAAAAAGTGAAGAGAGACTTAGGAACCTCTGGGACAGCCTGAAATGATCCAATATCCAAATTATAGGGGTGCCAGAAGGAGAAAAACAACAGCAAGAAACTGAAACTTATTTGAATAAATAATGAAGGAAAACTTCCCCAATCTGGCAAACAAAATAGACGTCCAGGAAGCTCAGAGAGTCCCAAAGAAGGTGGAGGTGGAACCAAAGAGGAACACACCAAGGTACATCATCATTAAGTTACCCAAGATTAAAGATACAGAGAAAATCCTAAAAAGCAGCAAGAAAAAAGGAGACAGTTACCTACAAAGGAGTGCCCCTAAGACTGTCAGATGATTTCTCAAAAGAAACCTTGCAGGGGGCTGGAAAGATGTATTTGAAGTCATGAAAGATAAGGACCAATATCTAAGATTACTCTGTCCTGCAAATCTATCATTTAGAATGGAAGGGCAGATAAAGTGCTTCCCAGATAAGGTCAAGTTAAAGGAGTCCATCATCACCAAGCCCTTATTATATGAAATATTAAAGGAACTTATCTAAAAAAAAGAAGATAAAACTATGAACAGTAAAATAACAGCAAATTCACAACTATCAACAATTGAACCTAAAAGAATAAAACAACAAAAACAAAAACTAAGCAAACAATAGAACTAGAACATAATCAGAGAAATGGATATCACATGCAGGGATTTCAGTGGGGCAATGGAAGGGAGGAATGGGGGGGAAGATACAGGGAAGAAGAAACATAATTGGTAGGCATAAAATAGATGGGGAGAGATAAAAAATGGTATAGGAAACAGAACTCAAAGAACTTATATGTACAACCCATGGACATGAACTAAGGGGAGGAAAACCTTAGTTCATACTGGAGGGTTGGGAGATGCAGTACAGAGTGGGGATAAAGGGGGAAAAATGGGAACACTATAGTAGTATAATCAATAAAAATACTTTAAAAATAAAATTTAAAAAATAAAAAATAAATAAAAAATGCAATAAAGGTTTTTGGCCTATATTTTCCCTTCACTCCTTCTGCCTCCTGACCAACTTTGGTCCTTCCCCAAATGGTCCTTCATGGTGTGGGGTGCCCCCTCCTCTTGGGAAATGTGAGCTACAAACTCTCTTTTCAGTGGCAGTTGTCTCTTGATCTGTTAGCCTCACCATACCTGAATAAAATAAAATAAAAATCCCATGTGTATTTTAAAATGGTACTTCCTAAGACTTATACAAAAAAAAAAAAAAAAAACAAAAAAAGGGGAAAATATCTAAAATAGCCTTGTTAACACCTTTCTATGAGTCCTCCACATAAAAATGAATTTCATTGGCTGATGCAAACTATTATTAGTCATGTATGGGGTAACAAAATGATAAAAACTTTGGAACTACTAAAAATAAGAAATTAAAAAGAAAAAGAAAAACTAAAATAATCCCACCCTAAACAATTTCTCAGTATCTATTTAAGAATATTACAAAATAGATTTCATTATACTATGCCCAAGTTGAAGGCAACCATGGCCTACCTTGTCAGTCTATCAACTACAGCTGCCACAATATCAAGTATAACTTCCTCTGCTCTACCTTCAAGACCCTCTAAGCTCAACCACCCAGATCCACCCTAGTCATCTTACTACCTAATGTGTACCATAGCTCAGAGTTATAGAAATGGAAAGACCCTTAAAGATCTTCTAATCTAAGATTCTTGTTCTACAACCAAAGAAGCTGAGCCCCCAGTTTGGCGAAGGACTTGTCCTTGGTCAGAGAACTAATGATCACCAGAGCCAAACCTAAATGCAAATATTCTGACCCCACAGCCCAACACTCATTTTACAAAACTGCCAAGAGCAACATCTGCTCAAGTCATTATAATCTCATCGTATATCACATGTCATATTTGCTTTCAACCCCATACCTTTGCTCTTGCTGCTCCTTGGCCCAGATGATCCCCGCTATACCCTTCAACTTTCTTACCTCTCAAGTTTAGTTGCCTAGAGAGAGCACCTGGATGTTAAAATGCAAATAAGCTGTATTCTCTCATATAACATTTTGCCCAGTTAGATTTAAGAGCCATTTGTTACAGTAAAATTAAATATTCATAAATAAATATTTTACTTATTAAATAAATAAAAGCATTAAACATGTACATCTTACTTTTTATCCTTTAAGGTCAGACACAAGCCCGAATGATCCCACCTTTTTCTGAAGGCTGAATGTGCCTTAGAGCACGAATGTGCTTAAGTACTTAGTTGTACTGCATTACTCTAGATAAGTTACTGCACTTTCATTCAGCAATACTAAGACCCTTTAGACAATATATAATGTCTTATTTCCATTTATCAAAGCTCATAATTCACTAGTAACATATAGATTCATAGATTTTGAGGCATTCAGAGGGAGAGGAAGAATGGTTGCTAACATTTTTTCATTACCATTTTTTATTTATATACACAGTTAGAGACCACATACTCTATACTTGTATAGACAAATAAAATTTCTTATTTAAGAGAGTTGCATTTTAAAAAATTTGAAATTTTATAGCCTACATATATTTTTTAGGCCCAGAACACCCAGGTACACAGCAAACATCTATGAAATCATCTTGAAAAAAAAAAAAAAAACAGAAAGAATAGTTTCCTTCTTATCACATCCCAGTCAATTCTAAAGGTGGTGGTAGGTGGAAAAGATGGGCAAATGGCACCAAGAATAACACTTGTGTTTGTTTTGGATGTTGGGAGAAAGCATATGTTAAGAGGTCTAAGAGGGCAGGAAGGACTTAAACTTCAAGGCTATGGCAGCGCCATAAAGACCAGTGTGGTAAGTGAAGTTCATCCACTCAGTAGGTTTTAGAAAACAAAGATGTCACAAATTTTAAGGTACTCTCACAGATGCTGTCATAGAAAGTATAAATTGGGATGATTTCTTTAGAGAATGATACAAAAGGCTTATCAAGAAGTCAAATGTACATATTCTTCAGGACAATTCTACTGGTAAAATTTTGTCTATGAACCAACTACAAAAGTATGCCAAGATATACAAAAGAACATTGGTTGTAATATTGTGTATAATAACAAAAATAAAAATCACCTAAATGTTTACAGTAGGACATTTTTTAAATAAATTATGATCCATTCACAGAAGGAAATACTTTGCACCATTGAAAACAATGACAAGATCTCAATCTCCAAGACACACATGCTTGAGTGCAAAAAAGCAAGATACAGAACAAGAACTAGAATATGAACCCACTTGGACACATGTATGCATGTATGTATGATGTATGTGTGAATAGTGCATAAAGGGCTTAGGGGATTTTTAGTTTTTTGTTGTTGTTGTTGTTGTTGTTTTTGATTCCTATATAGGTACTAAAGAAAATATAAAGAGTAGTCACACCTTTAGGAAAAGATGCAGAGGTTAGCATGTGTGTTAGTAGGTATAAAGAATTTACATTCTTATTTTAATGCCTGTGTGTACTATTTGAATTTTTAACTATGTGCCTCCATTTTGAAAGATATAAATAAATGTTTTTGAAATTTTATGAAGAAATAGAGAGAAAATATGAGTCTAAGAAGGCATCATTGACACACATTAAGATCAGCATGTAAAAATTATTTACTATGCAAGATATTAAATTACTGTTTCAAAAGCAGATGTTTTAGAATGCATCCAAATGTTAATTAGTTTGATGTTTTATTTAATCTGCCATGCTATTTTACTTGGTTGACTGAAAATGTCACTTATAAAATCACAAGGGTAACACAGAAAGTAAAGGAGGTTACCAACATTTCAATCAAAACTCAAACATGATTATAGTGATCAAACTCAAACAGGACTGAACCCCTTTCTCTCCAGTGCATGCAGCCACAGAAGTGAACCTGCTTATTGTATTAAACTATTAAATTTACCTAATGAAAAAGGACACTGTAACTGGCAATGAGCCTCAAACTGACAGTGCAATGCACAATTCATCCTAAATGTACATTTTTTAAAAAGATTTCATTTATTTATTTTTTAGAGAGGGAGAAAGCGGTAGAGAAATATCAAATGTGTGGTTGCCTCTCATGTGCCCTGTCCTGGGGACCTGGCCCATAACCCAGGCATGTGCCCTGACTGGGAATCGAAGTTGCGACCCTTTGGTTCACAGGCTGGCGCTCAATCCACTTAGCCACACCAGCCAGGGTTAGATCTTTTCAATTATCTCATGTGGACATCCTTTAGAATAATTATATGTTCCAAAGACTGCAAAACTCAAATTAGTAATATGGTCCTTTAAGTCATTGTCTTACTGTTGATCGAAGAAGCCCATTTGCATGAAGATGTCATTAACACTGAGAATATCATTCAATAGATAGTTTTAGAAATCCAGCTATGCAAAGTACTACACTAAAACAGTGCCTGAGAAAGTGTTAAGCAGTTCTGAAGTTCAACAAGGGAAAATCCCAAGTGGGATGGAAATAATGATGAAAGCATCAGCATTGAGTCAGAAACTGAGTTGGGGTACAAGAGAAAATTTGGACTTGTGCCAATACAAAAGAAACAGCAGGTTAAATATCCATGTTGTAAGGCAAAATAACTGAAGTGCTGTGAAGGGGCAGTAATAATTTAAAGAGAACTAATACTAAGAAAAGGAAGAAAATATGTTGGAAAAAAAGGGGGTCCCAAATAGTAAACAAAAAAAATTAATAAATATTCAACAGCTATTATCACTTATAGCAGCATAATTAGTAGGTGAGATGCGTCTAGCTATTTCCCTAGTACGGTGTTCTCAAACTGAGAGCATGTATCAGAATCACCTCAAGGACTTGGTGAACTCCACCCCGAGTATCTGATTCACCCAGTCTGGAGTGAGGCCCAAGGATTTGCATTTCTAACGAACCCCTAGGTGATGCTGATGCTGCTGGTCTGAAGACCACTGCTGGAGAATTAACTATTAAAAACAACTCAGAACACATCAAATACTCTGTCTCTTCAGAGGGCATGACACAGCAAACCAAAAGTACCGAAAAGAATGGCATCTTCACAAACCTGAGACAGGTGTAGGACTCCCCAAGTCTGATCCAAGCAACCTCTAAGAGAGCAAGCTCTCCGGGATACATTTAGAGTACTAAACTCTCATGGAACTGGTCTAGGAGATTAAACCAATCTGGACTCCAAGGGGAACTGGACCTCAGCCCCACATTAACCACCCCACCTCCCAGTGAGGCTGATCCCGAGGGTGGTGGGAAGAAAAACAGCTTTATAGCTTGATGCAGACCTATATTTAACACCTTAAAACCAAACACAGATCATATCATCACTTGACATGTCTCACTTAATGTATGGAGTTCAACAAACCACACCTAACCTGGCACTGAACCAAAGAATTTATGACTGTGTCACTGCACCAATTGCAATGTACGAATGCATAACCAAGATCCACAGGAAGTCCCCACACCGACACCCAAATAAATAATGAGAGCCCATGACACAGTGAGAAGGCTCTAATGGCCTGCTAATCTGAACAGTCACCACCGAGTTCTCCTGCTCACTTCTGTCCACCTTGAAATATGTAGGAATACAAAAAGTTGTCACAAGGAAACAGCAGAGCTAACTAAAGGCATGATGCACGCTATACCCTCTAGCTGTCAAGATGCCCCTGTGAGGTGTTTTTCAGATCCCATTAACATTTAAACACTAGACTGAGTAAAGCAGGTTACTCTCTATATTGTGGATAGGCCTCATCCAATCAGTTAAAGGCCTTATGAGATAAAAGACTGATTTTACCCGAGGAAGAGGGAATTGCCTCCAGACTGCCTCTGGAATCAAGACAGAAACATCAACTCTTCTGGGTTTCCACTCTGCCTACCTGCCCTGTAGATGTCAGACCTGCCAGCCCCCACAATTTCCTGAGTCAATTCTTGGAAATAGATCTCAATCTCTCTCTCCTTCTCCATAAATATGTATACACACATACACATACATATAATTCATCAGTATCAAGTAGGGACAGAAACTGTGAACAGCAAATGTGACAAGACTCAACTACTCCTACTAGTTGTTTCCCTGGAGAACCCTGCTAAATATAACCCTCTGTAGTTTACAATCTCCCTTACTTGACAATGATCAATTACTTCCAACTTTCTAAAACAAAAGGTCTCCTTTCACTTTTAAAATACACCAGACTGTAATGATACTTACATTCTATGCCACTATACATAAAACTCAACCAGAATGAGTCAGTTTTGACTGACTGACAAAACATCTCCAGTGTGGTTACACTAACTATACAAATTACTGTGTGAATTCCCACCCTGAGCACAAACTACAAGGAAGGGTTCGGGAACTGACATCTTACCAAGCACCCATCCTGATTCTGATGCTCTTTGGAATCCATGCTAAGCTTCCTTTTCCTGTTGGGCTGTTTCATTGCCGCTTTATCACTCCTTGGCAGTGTTTTTCTGCAAAATAGTGCCACATAAAAAGTTCAGAGGTTTTTGTTCTTTTAGAAGTACAAAAACAAAACCAAAAATAAAAATGTGCTTTCAACTAAACTTCTTTTTTTTATTTTAATTGTTGTTCTTGTACAATTTTCTTTTACTCCCTTCCCAGCCCACTGCCCCAGCCCTCCCCAATTACACTTCTTAAAAAATTGGTTGCCATAAATACCTTGATAAATGAGTTGACATAAAAATTTCAGTGTTGATTTTATAGTCCCTAGTGTAATATTAAAGTAATGGGAAAAGAGATGAGTTTGCTACCTCATCTAGAATTTATATCACAAAGAAAATAGGTATTATTTCTTTTGGTCTTATCTGTCAGAAAATTTATGGGTTTTTAGTTAGCTGATCTAACCAGTTAGGATTCGCTGCAATCTGCCTGTACAGATTCTATACTCACATGGTCTGACTGTCCTCACGTGTCAAAGCAAAGGTAATCTTGGTAAGAGATCTTAGTCATACAAGGCATAGCCCAGCAATCTGGAACAGAGAAAATAAATTTTTTTACCAATCAAATTTATCAAAATCATTCTGCAGTACATTAATAAATAGTGGTAGACAGTCTTTGAAAAATTATTTGGAATGAGTTTTCTGGTAGAGCAGGTTAACCATTTGGAAAAACAACCACTAGTACTATTCAAGTATCATTCGAGTTATAATTCAAAAAGTCATTCACTTTGAATAACTTTAACTACAATAGACATGTAATTTTTTTAAAGTTTAATAGACCTAAACCATTTACAACCCCAAATATTTTAGAATCATATATCCAACTTCTTCCCTGATATTTCCACCTGAAGAAATGACCCTAAATGTAACAAACTGAATATATTCAAAACTGAGTTTATCATTTCCCCTCTCACTGCCTCCCAATTCTACCCTCTTCCTGATTGCACTAATGACACTGCTGGCCACTCATCTGCCCGTATCTGCCCCTTACGGTTGTTCATACTGTGCACTACACAAGAGCATCAAGCTAAGGGGCAAATGGAAGCTGAAATCCACCCTGGGCTCTGCACATATGCCACTTCCCCTGCTAGAGGGTTATTATATCTGCCAGAAGAAAATGCATCTTTTCCTGATTCACACAAAGACATTATGGGGGCTAATGTCGGCCTGACTTTGCCTGAACCAAAGGCCTAGGAGTTAATATCATTTCATCCCTTTACATCACACCCTATACTATGTCACCAGGTTCTGCTGAGTTTTAATCTACTCAACATTTTTTGAATTCATCTTCTCCCTCTGTTCCTATCAATTCCCTGGCCATTTCCAATCTTACACTCCAGTCAATACAAGAGTCTTGCAGAACTTTGGAAGACTTACATGCTTGCTGCTTCTCAGACCAACACTTTCGCTAGTCCCTCAGCCTTGAATACTTTCCCTCTACTCACCCAGCCCTTTTTCAACCTCTCTCTTACTCATCCTTTATGAGTCAACTAAGAGACTTCATACTCTTGAGAAAAGACTTCTTTACTTATTACTTCCTGCTTGCAATGGACCAAGTATATCTTACCTAAAAATGCACTGTATCTATACTTATCTTTGCCACAGCATTAAACAATTTATACTGTATTTTTATTTGTAGATATTTCTCCCCTTATGACAAAAAATGTGAGCCTCATTCTCCACTGTCTAGATCAGCGATTTTCAACCACTGCGCTGTGGCCACAAGAATTTTCAAAACATGCAATAACTAACTATTTAGTCAGGGGTCCTGACCTCTTTTCCCTCAAGTTGTCAAATAAAAAAAAAATAACAACAGCCAACACAACAATACCATCTAGTGTGAATGAATCAAAATTATACCTATTTTGTCAGATCAACAAAAAATATATTTTTGGTGTGCCACAGCATTTTAGTAATTAGCGTATGTGTGCCATGAGAGAAAAATGGTTGAAAATAGCTGGTCTAGACAGTACTTGGCTCATAGCAGAATCTCCATGTGTTTGTTCCAACTGCGTAAGCATGTCTCTGAATTACAGAGAAACCTCAAATATTTGAGGTACAATGAATATTAGTTTTTGATCCATACATTACTCCTTTCAGAAAGCTTTATGACTAGAGTAAGCATAGGTCTCACCAATTTCCCTTTCTCTTTTATATGTAAAAAAAAAAAACACTTCCTCATATCCATGATATTTTTGTCCTTAACACAGGTACTTAACATACTAAATTCAATAACATCAAAGTCATTTTGTAGCACGTAAATACAATTTATCACACCTAACTGCCAGTAATGCTCTGAACATCTATGCAAATGAACAGCTTAGACTTTATGTGTTTAACATATGACTGCACAAAACATAAGCACTGCCAAGGTTGCCTTGCATTTCACAACTAGCAATACCCCAGGGCTGGTCAAAGTTCAATATTAAAAAGTTAAAAACACTTGCAATTTAAAGTGTAGCCAACAAGATAAACAAACATGACATACTTTTGGCTAGACAAACAAACAAAGATAAAATTTAAATTACTAAAATCAGAATGAGAGAGGTTACATCAGTAATGATCTTATGTAAATCAAAAGGATTGCAAGGAAAAACTATATTGAACTTCTTCATCTATTTAAATCATCTAGAGCTAATAGTAAATTCAACAGGCTGTCAGGTCCAGCCTTTTCCTTCAACATCGCTAACAAATTTTTGCTTATAATCCATTATAATCTCATGAGGTCTATCAATAACCAAAACGTTAGTATGTGATGCATGACTGTTTGTAAAAAATCCTAAGGAATCAACTAAAAAAATATTAGAACTATAAGTGACTTCAGCAAGATTAGAATACAAGATCAATATACAAAAATTAGTTGCATTTCTATACATGAGCCAAATAAGCCCAGAATAAATTAAAACAATTCCAGTTATAATAGGATCAAAACCTAAGTATAAATTTAACAAAAGAGTACGAGACTTGTAAACTGGAAACTACAAAATATTGTAAAAAGACATTAATGAAGCAAATAAATGGAAGATATTCCTATTCACAGTTTCAAAAAGTTAATTTAAAAATGGTAATATTCCCCAATTTGATTTCAAATTCAATGCAAACTCTATGAAAATCCCAACTGGCTTTTTTGCAGTGACTTAAAATTTTCATCCTAAAATTCAAATGAAAAAGCAAGAAACAAGAATAGGCAAAGCAATTATGCAATAAATAAATAAAGTTACTTCCTGATTTCAAAACTTTCTATAAGGCTATAGTAATCAAGAAAATACGGTACTGGCATAAGGATATACATACAAAAAAAAACTGAATAGATTGATGTTCTACAAATAAACCCACATATCTACGGTTAAAAAATGTTCAACAAGGGTGTCAAGATAATTTGGTAAGCACAGAACAGTTTTCCCAACAAATGGTGCTGGGACAAATAGATATTCACATGCAAAAGAATAAAGTGGGACTCCTACTTCATACCAATTTACAAATATTAATTCAAAATGGATCATACACTTACACATAAGAACTAAGACTATAAAACTCTTAAAAGAAAATATAGGAGTAAATCTTTGTGCCCTTAGGTTAGGTAATGATTTCTTGGATATAACCCCAAAGTACAAACAACGGAAGAAAAATAGATAAAGTGAACTAAAACAAAATTAAAAAATAGAGGAAAGGCCATCAAGGAACATGAATAGGGGGCCCATGGGCAAAGCCAAAGGGGGTGGGTTCGAGGGTGGGAGGCAGCGGTGGGTGGGGCAGGAGGGTGTGGTAGGGTCAAAATGGAGACAACTGTCCTTGAACAACAATAAAAAATAATCATAATAATGAAAATAGAGGGAAGGAAGATGGCGGCGCATTAAGATGAAGCACATTCCTCTTCCCCCTACACACAGGAGAAAAACCTGGCCGATTTACAGCGGAGCATAGCAAACAGACATCAGAAACACAGCACATTTGAAAACAGGACATCGAAAATTGCAGTGGACATTGAAAAACCAGACAGGAAGGAGAGTACTCCAGCAGCCTGGAGACCAGGGCGGGATCCCGGGCCAGCGCTGGCGATAACACTCTAGGGAGGGAGGGAGCCAGGTCAACTGCTCCCTGCTCAGCCAAACAAGGTTTCAGCAGCACCGGGATAAACCTGGTTGCTTGAAATCTCACAGAGAGAAGTTAAGATCTCATACCCTGGGAGGCCTGCAAGTCGGAGCTCGCGTGACTGTCTGAACCTGCCAGCCATTGTGAACAGCTGTGTGGGGATCTATCAGCAGCCTCGCAACACCGGGAACCTGCGCTGCAGTCACTCGGAGCCCGAGCACCATCGGGGACCTGCGTGGACAGCTGGGAAATCTTAGGCGACCATCACCGCTTGGCCACTGCAGTCAGAAAGACCAGAAAAACCGGCTTGGCAAGATTGGTAACAGCAAGACTTGGTGGGGTTTTGGGGTTTTTTTTTTGGGGGGGGGGGTATTATTTTTTCATTATTTTTATCTTTTTTAATCTTCAACTCTTGTTGCTTCTTGTTACTTCTTTTTGGTTTTATTCCTTCTTCCTTTTTTCCCAATCTTATCTCTTCTTCCTTTCTCTTTTTTCTTTCTCATTTTGCTTTTCTTTATTCTCTTTTCATTTTTTTCTTCTTTGTTTTCTTTCTCTCTTCTCTTTTTAAATACCCACGAGTGAGACAAAAACAAAACAAAACAAAACAAAACAAACTTGGAACTATGAAAAAAACAGACTTCGTCCCAAACAGGGGGCATTTCAAAAGCTCAGACAGTGGAAGCTGTGAACACCAGGATACCTGAAGGAGACTGCACCACTGAATCTCAAAGGTATTCTACCACAGAAGTTCACACCATAAACCCAGGGAGCCAGAACAAATCAAATGAAGAAGCTGAGCCTAAAAACACCACCTCACAAACAATGGAAAGACAAAGAAACAATCCCCAAATGAAAGAAAAGGAGGAAGCCCCAGAAAGAATGCTAAATGAAATGGAGGCAGCTCAACTATCAGATACTGAGTTGAAAGTAAGGGTTTTCAGGAAGCTCCAAGAGCTCTCAGTGAGCTACCAGAAACTACAGGGAAGCTACAATGAACTCACTGCAAACTATATCAACATGAAAAAGGAAATAGAAACTATCAACAAGGACCAAGAGGAAATGAAAAATACAATTTCTGAACTGAAGAACACAATGGAAGGAATGAAAAGCAGAATTGATGAAGCACAAGATCGGATCAGCGAGTTGGAGGACCAAGTAGAAAAAAACACCGAGAAAGAGCAAGAAAGGAAAAGAGGCTCAGAAAGAATGAAGAGGGATTAAGAGAAATGCAAGATGATATAAAATGTAATAATATCCGTATAATAGGGATACCAGAAGGAGAAGAAGAGGAGCAAGGGATAGAAAACCTATTTGAAAAAGTAATGATGGAAAACTTCCCACATTTGATGAGAGACAAAGTCACACAAATCCAGGAAACACAGAGTCCCCCAATCAAGAGGAACCCAAAGAGGCCCACTTCAAGACACATCATAATTAAAATGGCAAAATTCCAAGACAGAGAGACAATCTTAAATGCAGCAAGGGAGAAAAAGGAAGTAACATACAAGAGAGCCCCGATAAGGTTAGCAGCTGACTTCACAATGGAAATGCTCTAAGCCAGAAGAGAATGGCAAGAAATATTCCAAGTAATGAGAACCAGAGGCCTGCAACCAAGAGTTCTTTACCCAGCAAGGCTTTCAATCAAGATAGAAGGCCAAATAAGCAGCTTCCCAGACAAAAGAAGTTTAAAGAATACACCTCTACCAAACCAGCTCTGCAAGAGATGCTAAAAGGACTGCTTTAAGGAAAGGAAGGAAGGGAGAAAGGGGGGGAGGCGAGGAGAGGGGAACATAGGTACAAAAATGTCAATGAATAAGTAACTATCAATAATAATCTTAAATGTAAATGGATTAAATGCTCCAATCAAAAGGCATAGAGTAGCTGAATGGATAAGAAAGCATGACCCACACATACGCTGCCTACAAGAGACCCACCTCAGGACAAAAGACCTACACAGACTCAAAGTGAAGGGCATGAAACAAATTTTCCAAGCAAATGGACAGGAAAAAAAAGCCAGGTAGCAATACTCATATCAAACAAAATAGACTTCAAAAGAAGATCCATAAAGAGAGACCCAGAAGGTCACTTCATAATACTCCCGGGAAGTATCCACCAGGAAGACATAAACATTGTAAATATATATGCACCCAACATAGGAGCACCTAAATACATCAAGAAAATCTTTGAGGACTTCAAGAAAGATATTGACAGCAACACAATTATAGTAGGGGATTTTAACACACCACTGTCAAAAATGGACAGATCTTCTAAACAAAATATGAACAAAAATATTGTGGCATTGAACAACACTCTAGATGAAATGGACTTAATTGATATATATAGAGCCCTTCATCCCAAAAAACTAAATACACATTCTTTTCAAATGCACATGGAACATTCTCAAAGATAGACCACATGATAGGACACAAAATAAGCCTCGACAAATTCAAGAAAATTGAAATCATACCAAGCATTTGCTCCGACCACAAGGGACTGAAACTACAAAACAATCCCAAGGGGAAAAACCCAAAATCCTCAAAATCATGGAGACTGAATAGCATGCTATTAAACAATGAGTGGGTCAAGAATAAAATTAGGGAAGAACCCAAAAAGTTTCTGGAAACAAATTAAAATGAACTCACAACAACCCAAAACTTATGGGACACAGTAAAGGCAGTCCTAAGAGGGAAGTTCATAGCCATACAGGCCTACCTAAAAACGACAGAAACATCTCAAACAAACAACTTAACCCTACACCTACAACAACTCACAGAACAACAACAAAGACAGCCCAGAGCAATAGAAGGAAGAAAATAATCAAGATCAGAGCAGAATTAAATGACATACAGAATAAAAGCACAATTCTAAGGATCAATGAATCCAGGAGCTGGTTCTTTGAAAAGATAAACAAAAATGACAAGCCTTTAAGCAGGCTCATCAAGAAAAAAAAGAGGGAGAACCCAAATAAACACAATCAGAAATGAACGAGGACAGATTACAACTGACACCACAGAAATACAAAGGATTGTAAGAAATTACTACGAAGAAATGTATGCCAGGAAATTTGAAAACCTAGGTGAAATGGACACGTTTCTAGAAAAATATAATCTCCCAAAACTCAATGAAGAAGAAGCAGAAAACCTGAACAGACCAATAACAGCAGAGGAAATAGAAGCTGTAATCAAGAAACTCCCAACACACAAAAGCCCTGAACCAGATGGTTTCACAGGAGAATTGTACAAAGCATTTAAGGAAGAGCTAATCCCTATTCTTCACAAACTTTTCGAAAAAATCCAAAGTGATGGAAGACTCCCAAATTCTTTTTATGAAGCCAGCATCAATCTAATCCCCAAACCAGATAAAGACATAACAAAGAATGAAAACTTCAGGCCCATATCGCTGATGAACATAGACGCTAAAATCCTCAACAAAATATTGGCAAACTGCATCCAACAACTGCATCCATTAAAAAGATCATACACCATGACCAAGTGGGATTCATCTTAGGGATGAAAGGATGGTTCAACATTCGCAAATCAGTAAATGTAATACATCACAGAAACAAAACCAAAGACAAAAATCACATGATCATATCAATAGATTCAGAAAAAGCATTTGATAAGATACAGCATCCATTTATGATAAAAAAACACTCAGCGAAGTGGGAATTGAGGGAGCATTCCTCAACATAATAAAGGCCATATATGAGAGACCTACAGCCAACATCATCTCAATGGACAAAAACTAAAATCTTTTCCACTAAGATCAGGAACAAGACAAGGTTGTCCACTTTCATCACTTCTATTCAATATAGTATTAGAAGTATTGGCCACAGCGATTAGACAAGAAAAGGAAATAAAAGGTATCCAAACTGGAAAGGAGGAAACAAAACTATCATTGTTTGCAGATGAAATGATAGTGTACATAGAAAATCCTATAGACTCGGCCAAAAAGCTGCTTGACCTAATAAATGAATTTGGCCAAACAGCTGGATACAAAATCAATATCCAGAAATCAAAGGCATTTTTGTATACCAACAATGAAAGAGCAGAAACAGAAGTCAAGAAAAAAATCCCATTCGATATAGCAAAAGGAAAAATAAAATGCCTAGGAATAAACCTAACCAAGGAGGTAAAAGATCTGTATGCAGAAAACTACACAACACAAAGAAAGAAATCAAGGAAGACACAAACAAATGGAAACATATACCAGGTTCATGGATCAGAAGAATTAACATCATCAAAATGTCCATACTACCCAAAGCAATTTACAGATTCAATGCAATACCTATTAAAGTACCAATGGCATATTTCACAGACATAGAACAAACATTTCAAAAATTTACATGGAACCATAAACGACCTCGAATAACTGCAGCAATTTTGAGAAAGAAGAGCAAAGTAGGAGGGATCACAATACCTGACACCAAACTGTATTATAAAGCCACCATAATCAAAACAGCCAGGAATTAGCACAAAAACAGGCATATGGACCAGTGGAATAGAACAGAGAGCCCAGAAATAAACCCAAGTCTCTACGGTCAATTAATATTTGACAAAGGAGGCAGCAAAATAAAATGGAGTAAAAGTAGCCTCTTCAACAAGTGGTATTGGGAGAACTGGACAGCTACATGCAGAAAAATGAAACTCGAATACAAACTTCCATCATACACAAAAATAAATTCAAGGTGGATAAAAGATTTAAATATAAGCCATGACACCATTAAAGTCCTAGAGGAGAACATAGGCAGGAAAATCTCAGACATTTCATGCAGCAACATTTTTACTGATATGTCCCCTAAAGCAAGGAACCTAAAGGAAAGAAAAAACAAATGGGATCTCATCAAAATAAAAAGCTTCTGCATGGCTAAAGAAAACACTATTAAAATAAAAAGAGAACCAACTGTATGGGAAAACATATTTGCCAATGTTACCTCAGACAAGGGTTTAAATCTCCAAAATATATAAAGAACTTACATGACTCCACTCTAAGAAGACAAGCAACCCAATTAAAAAATGGACAGAGGACTTGAACAGACACTTCTCCAAGGAGGCCATATAGAGGATCCAGAAACACATGAAACGATGCTCAGTATCGCTAGCTATCAGAGAGATGCAAATTAAAATCACAATGAGATACCACTTCACATCAGTCACAATGGCCATCATAAACAAAGCAACAAACAACAAGTGTTGGAGAGGTTGTGGAGAAAAGGTGATCCTAGTGCACTGTTGGTGGGATTGTAGACTGGTACAACCACTATGGAAAGCAGTATGGAAACTTCTAAGAACATTGAAAATGGATCTACCTTTTGAGCCAGCAATTCCACTGCTAGGATTATATCCTAGGAACCCTGAAACACCAATCCAAGAGAACCTATGCACCCCAATGTTCATAGCAGCACAATTTACAATAGCCAAGTGTTGGAAGCAACCTAGGTGCCCATCAGTAAATGAATGGATCAAAAATCTATGGTGCATTTACACAATGGAATTCTATGCAGCAGAAAGAAAGAAGGAGCTCCTACCCTTCGGGACAACATAGATGGAACTGGAGAGCATTATGCTAAGCGAAATAAGCCAGGAGGTGAAAGACAAATACCATATGTTCTCACCTTTAACAGGAACCTAATCAACAGAACAAACAAACAAGCATAATATAACCAAAGACACCGAAATTGAGGACAGGCTGACAGTTACCAGAGAGGAGAGTGGAGGGAATTTCAGGGGAAAAGGGGAAGGGTTTGGAGCAACAAGTATAAAACACACATGGACAAAAGCTAGGGGGGATGGAAATGGGAGGGTGCTGGGGAGGGCTGGGGTGGTGGGCTGGGATGGCAGTAGAAGACAGAAAACTGTACAAGAACAGCAATTAAAATAAAGTAAAATAAAAATTAAAAAAATAATGAAAAGGATAAAAACAGTAAAAAGAAAAAAGAATAAATATACCAAAGAAAAAACCTTCTGTGTTAGAACTATACTATCAAGTAAGTGAAAGGACTACTTATTTAGAGAAAATATTTGCAAAAGACTTATATTTAAAATGAAAAAAAAAAAAAAAAAACCTAATTGGGGACTTCCAGCCAAGAAGGAGGCGTAGGTAGACACCCTGCACCTCCTCACAGGACCAAAAGAAGGACCACAATAAATTTAAAAACAAAAAACCACCAGAACTGACAGAAAATCGAACTGTATGGAAGTCTGACAACCAAGGAGTTAAAGAAGACACTTTCATCCAGACCAGTAGGAAGGGCAGAGATGGGCAATTCGCCGGAGAGAACTCGTGGCAAGGCTGCAGCAGGCGGGCAAGGCAGCGACTGGCATACCAGGCAAGGCGGCAGATTGCAGACTGGGTGGTCCCACATTCATGTACAGATAAACTGGGAGGAACAACTGGGGATCAAGACAGACCAAGCAACCCAGGGTTCCAGTGCAGGGAAATAAAGCCTCAAACCTGTGACTGAAAGCACCTGTGGGGGTTGAGGCAGCAGCAGGAGAAATTTCCAGTCTCACAGGAGAGTTCATTGGAGAGACCAACAGGGTCCTAGAACGCATGCTTGCATATGTTCCCACCTAGGAATCAGCACCAGAAGGATCCAACTTGGTTGTGGATAGCATAGGAAGCGACTGAAATCTACAAGAGAGGGTAGCAAGTGACATCGTTCCCTCTTGGACCCCTCCCCCACATACAGCATCACAATGCAGCCAAGTGGGTTGCCCCGCCGTGGTGAACACCTAAGGCTCTACCCCTTACTAGGTAACAGGCCCACAAAAACAACAACAAAAAAAAAATGGCCCAAAAGAAAGAACAGATCAAAGCTCCAGAAAAAAGTACAACTAAGCGACCAAGAAAGAGCCAACCTATCAGATGCAGAGTTCAAAACACTAGTAATCAGGATGCTCACAGAAATGGTGGAGTATGGTCACAAAATAGAGAAAAAGTGAAGGCCATGAAAAATGAAATAAAGGAAAATACACAGGGAACCAACAGTGAAGGGAAGGAAACTGGGATTCAAATCAATGGTTTGGAGCAGAAGGCAGAAATAAATATTCAACTACACAGAATGAAGAAACAAGAATTCAAAAAAATAAGAAGAGACTTTGGAACCTACAGGAAAACGTTAAACGTTCCAACATCCAAATCATAGGGGTGCCAGAAGGAGAAGAACAAGAGCAAGAAATCGAAAACTTACTGAAAGTATAATGAAGGAGAACTTCCCTAATCTGGCAAAGGAAATAGACTTCCAGGAAGTCCAGGAAGTCCAGAGAGTCCAAAAAAAGCTAGACACAAGGAAGCACACACAAGGCACATCATAATTACATTAGCCAAGATAAAAGTAAGGAGAGAATCTTAAAAGCAGCAAGAAAGGAGAGAATTACCTACAAAGGAGTGCCCATAAGACTGTCAGCTGATTTCTCAAAAGAAACCTTGCAGGTGAGAAGGAACTGGAAAGAAGTATTTGAAGTCATGAAAGGCAAGGACCTAAATTCAAGATTACTCTATCTAGCAAAGCTTTCATTTAAAATGGAAGGGTAGATAAAGTGCTTCCCAGATAAGGTCAAGTTAAAGTAGTTCATCATCACCAAGCCCTTATTATATAAAATGCTAAAGGGACTTATCTAAGGAAAAGAAGATCAAAACTTCGAACGGTAAAATGACAACAAACTCTTAACTATCAACAACTGAACCTAAAACAAAAACAAAAACATAAACGAGCTAAGCAAACAATAGAACAGGAACAGAATCACAGAAATGAAGGTCAATCACATGGAAGTTATCAGTGGGGAAGGGGAGTGGAGAATGGAGGAATAAGTGTCATAAATGGTAGGTAGAAAATAGACAGTGGGAGGTTGAAAATAGTATAGGAAGTGTGGAAGCCAAAGAACTTATATGTATGACCCATGGACATGAAAGGGGGGGATGCAGGTGGGGGGTGAGCAGGGCGGAGGGAAATTAAGGGGGAACATGGGATAATTGTAATAACATAATCAACTAAATATATTAAAATTTTAAAAAGACGTTAATTGGCAGCCCAGCTTCTAATGTACTTATACCACTGGTGGTTTATTAAGTTTATATTTTATGATACAAGTGAAAAGAGAATGAAACTGTTTTTTAAAAGTTTAGAAAAAAAAGAACTCTTACAACTCAATAATAAAAAGACAACACCCCAAAATAGGCAAAGGACTTGAACATTTTCCAAAAAAATATGTACAACTGCCCAATAAGCATATGAAAATATACTCAACATCATTAATTATTAAGAAATGTAAATTTAAAAAAATGTAAGATACTACTTCACATCCATGAGGACAGCTATCATCAAAAAGACAGAGTAACAAGAATGTGGAGAATCTGGAGCCCTCACACACTGCTGGTAGAACATAAAATGGTGCAGCGACTCTGGAAAAGAGTTTGGCACTTCCCCAAAATGCTAAACAGAAAAATGAACCAGGAATTCAACTCCTAGGCATATACCCAAGAGAAATGAAAACATATGTCTACAGAAAAACTGTACACAAATGTTCATAGCACATTATTCATAACAGCCAAAAAGTGAAAACAACTCAAAGTCCATCAACTAATGAATGAATGAACAAAATGTGGCGTGTGTGTATGTGTATATATCAATTCGATAATAAAAAGAAATAATGCTCCAATGCATAGATGAACTTTGAAAACATAAGTAAAAGAAGCCAGCCACATAAGACCACAAGCTTTATGATTCAATTTATATGTAATGTCCAGGTTAAGCACATCTAGAGATAGTTAGTAGATAATTAGTTTCTTAGGCCACGAGGGAAGGGAAAGCAAATAGAAGTGACTATTAATGACTATTGAGTGTCTTTTAGAGAGGACAAAATGTTGTAAAATTAGATTGCAATGATGGTTGTACAAGTCAGTAAATTAAAAGAGCACTGAATTGCTCTATAGACATGTGAATCATAGGGTACCCAAATATATCTCAAAAAAGCTATATTTAAAAGACAGTCACTGATACCAAGAAAAACAAACTGAAGAAGAACTGATAGACGGGAATATTCAAAAAGATTACAAATAAATTGGAAAACATCACTGAAGAGAACATGGAACAAAAAAAAAGTTAACTTTTTTAAAAAAGAGACGAAAGACATAAATTGGCCCAGTATTGTGAAAATGACAGTAATTCTGAAATTAATTTTTAAGTCAATGCAATTCTAATCAACATCCTAATACAATCATATTAAGATATAGTTATTAGGGCAGTGTGATACTTGTATAGAGACAGACTAAACAGATGACAAAGCCCTGTGATAGACAGGTATATATGGGTCTGCCTGAGCACACTTGCTGCTGGGGTTTGGGGGCTGACTGAGCTTGGGTTCTCTGTGGCTACTATCTCTGAACTCTCCCAGAGCTTCCATGCCAGTCTCTCCTCAGGCATCTCCAGACCACTCTGCTCTCGCCTTTGCTGGAACATCAGAGAGGGAGGAAGAGAAAGAGAAGCAGAGACACAGAAATCATCAATGTGAAAGAGAGAGAAACACTGATCACTTGCTTTTGGTATACCCTGCCTTATCAGGGACCAAACACACAACCTAGTTCTGGAACCTCAAATTTTGAGATCAGGTTGTGAGCTGAATTGTTTTTTCCTGAATATCCTTTCCTTGTCTTGCAGTTTCTTCCATTTGTTTGGGTATCAAAGTAATGCTGGCCTCATAAAATAAATATTTCTGGCCAAGATGGAGGCAAAAATGGAAACCCTTCACTTCCTCACGCAACAAAAAGGAGGGTAACAATCAATCTAAAATCAATAAACAATCAGAAGTGCCAGAAAATCAAACTGCATAGAGCTCCAACAACCAAGGAATTATAGAAACAGTTGACCAGAGCAACCAGGCCAGCAGCACCTCAGCACAGCAAGGAGGGTTGCCCTGGCCTGGTGAATACCTAAGGCCCAACCATCTTACAACTTATTAGGTGCGCCAAGACAAAGAACTATGGCTCAAAGGAGAGAAGAGAGCAAAGCTTCAGAAAGAGATCTAAACAATGAGGAGATGGCCAACCTATCTGATGGAGAGTTTAAAGCCCTGTTAATCAAAATGCTCACAGAACTGATTAAGCTTGGTCAAAAAATGGAAGAATAAATGAAAGATACCCAAAATGAAATAAAGCAAAATATTCAGGGAACCAACAGTGACAGGAAGGAAACCAGGACCCAAAGCAACAATTTGGAACAAAAGAAATAAACAAACATCCAACCAGAACAGAATGAAGAAACAAAAATTTAAAAAGGGGAAGAGAGGCTGAAGAATCTCTGGGATGCCCTGAAACATTCCAACATCCAAATTATAGGGGTGCCAGAAGGAGAAGAACAAGAGCAAGAAATTGAAAACTTATTTGAATAAATAATGAAGGAGAACTTCCACACTCTGGCAAAGGAAATAGACTTCCAGGAAGTCCAGGAAGTCCAGAGAGTCCCAAAGAAGTTGGATCCAAAGAGGAATACACCAAGGCACATCATAATTACATTAGCCAAGATTAAAGATAAGGAGAGAATCTTAAAAGCAGCAAGAGGAAAGGAGAGAATTACCTACAAAGAAGTGCCCATAAAGCTATCAGCTGATTTCCTGAAAGAAACCTTGCAGGCAAGAAGTGGCTGGAAAGAAGTATTTGAAGTCATGAAAGGCAAAGACCTAAACTCAAGATTACTCTATCCAGCAAAGCTTTCATTTAGAACGGAAGGGCAGATAAAGTGCTTCCCAGATAAGGCCAAGTTAAAGGAGTTCATCATCACCAAGCCCTTATTATATGAAATGTTAAAGGGATTTATCTTAAAAAAAGATCAAAAACATGAATAGTAAAATGACAACTCACAACTATTAACAAATGCACCTAAAAAGAAAAGACAAATAACAAAAATAAAAATTAAGCAAACAACTAGAACAGGAACAGAATCAGAGAAATGGACATCACATGGAGAGATTTCAGTGGGAGGAGGGGAAAGGGAGGGGAAAAGGTACAGGGAAGAAGAAGCATAATTGGTAGGCATAAATAGACAGGGAGAGGTCAAAAATGGTATAGGAAACAGAGAACTCAAAGAACTTATATGTACAACCCATGGACATGAACTAAGAGGGAGAATGCTGTAGGGTTGAGGGGTGGAGGGGGAGGAGGGATAAAGGAGGGAATATTGGGAAAACTGTAATAGCATAATCAATAAAATATACTTCTCAAAAATTACTGTGCATGAAGATTCATATAGGGAGCAGGCTGATAGCTCAAGGGGAGGGGGGTTTAGCGGATAAAGAGATCAAGCAAAAAAAAAACAAACCTCACAGACATGGACAACAGCATATTGATTATGGAAAGGAGGAGTGAGTGAAGGTAGAACAGGGTATAAGGGGGATAAATGGTAATGAAAAAATGCAATAAAACATTGAAATGATAACAGATAAGAAATTTGACAAAACATCACAATAGGTGATACAGATATTGGTGCTAACAGCCAAGGATTTTTAAATAAGTATGATTAATATGTTCAAGAAAATTAAGGAAAACATGTGAAAATACATGAAAAGATAGAATATGTCATCTGTTTGGAATATACAGAAAGAACGGAATGGAAACTCTAGAACTGGACAATACAACATGCGATCCTCACTGACACGTGGGTTCACAGCAGACTGACACTGCAGAAATCCAGGTCACTAGACAGTAGAAAACATCTAAACTGAAGCACAGACAGAAGAATGGAAAACACAGAAAGGAGCATAAAACATATGCAGCACACAGTGAAAAGATGTCAAATGTAATTGGGGTCCCAAGAAGAAAAAGAGTGAGAAAACTAGTGAAAACCAATGTTTGAAGAGAAAATTGTCAAAAATTTTCCAAAATGAGAACTGCTACACACAACCAAGGATGAAAGAACCACATGGAGACAAGTCCAAGAGTCAGAGACACAATCTCACCAAAATAAAAAAAAAAAAAGGATCCTCAGTAACACAAAATAGGAAGGGCTCTAACCTCACTAGAAGAAAGGATCTCCTGTCACCTTCTAGAATAAACTAAATGAACAAAACCAGTTTATCTGTGACCTTAACTAAAACATGATGTAACTTACAACTTACCATAAGCACAATTTAATGCAGTATCTTTTTAAACACACACATTCTGTTTCATAAATTTTCCACGTATTTCACCTCTAATAAGCACATACTTGAAAAGTTATGATGGAAAGTATACTGACTGGATGCCATTCACATAATTCACAGCATAATACAAATCAGCAAAACTGACTGTTCATGAGGTAGTTCTAAAACCTCAGCTTTGAAAAGATGATGATTAAAGCCAAAAAAAAAATTTGTTTGCTACAAATCATATATGTAATCTACTCATTATTTTCAATAAGCATTCTTATAGAATTCTGATATTATGCACAATGAGGCAGAAGCAGATGTGATGAAATAAAAAGTACAAAAATATGAGTGAGATAATTTTTTAATGAATTCTGTCAGGAACACTCTAAGCAAGTTTCTCAAAAGATTTTTAATAAATTAACTATTCAGTTGAAGTGTTTTCAACAGCACCAGATAAGACAAGGATATTTGTTCGGGGAACTGCTTTAAGCCTGAAGGCCAAAATGCTAGATAACAATGACCTCCTTCCATGTTGTCCATGGAGCCCCTCAGAACTCAAAGAAAACAGATGGCTATTGCAAAGAAACTTACCAAAATAAACAATCTAGCTATAAACACTATCTGCATGTAAAAGTACTGGAAAATGGAATACTGTAGTTCCAAAAAAATTATTATTTAATTATGTTAAAGAACATAGAGTTGGCTTCAATAAATTAATCTCAATGACTTAAAATCTACTAAGGATATGCAAGACAACCTCCTACAATATTAAAACTCCATTAACTTAACTTATGACTAAATAGTAAACTATGTAAAGATAAACTTTATCATTTGCCTTGTATAATGCATTCCCACATTTTGTGAGCATTATACACCAGACTATTATACCCATCATTATACTCATGTATATTGGGCATTCTTATTTTTCCCTCAAAAGTTTGGGCAAAAAAAGTATGCACTGTACACGGCAGAATATGGTATCCCCAAAATGTATGAAGACCAAAATGGTGAGATCTTACTCTAGCACTACATGCATGCATAGCGACTCACCAGTATTTGTCTGATTCATCCCCAACAGGGTTGGCTACTACCATTTTCATGGGACCACAAACAACGGCCACATTAGTCAGCAGCAGGGTTGGGACCTCCGGGCTCTTCCACTGTTCTGTCCCTGAATCACAGCCCACAAAAAAACCTTAAACTCCCATTCTTTTTACCTCACCCTCATGCTATCTGCTCCAAACTCTCTTATTACTAATAAAAGCCACATGAGTCACCTGGACTTTCTGTGTCTACACATTTTAAATCAAAATGGGGCTGTGCTTGCACAAGACCTGGTACAAGATGACATTTACATTCCAAAGAATGTCTTCGGAAGCAGAGCACAATGCTCCCACTCATGAGGAAGCCAGAGGCCAACCTTGACAAGGAGATAGGAATCAACATCCTGAAGACTAGATTTCTTCCAAACCTTATATATACTACAAGTTAAATATCTGTACGCACATCCTTCTCACATATGGGAGTTTTTTTTCTGATTTTCTAGTTCACTCTAAACATCCTTGATTTTTGCTGTACCCCTGATATCTTAGAAAAATTAGTTGCTACTTGAAACTTCATCATAGCCTGCTTAAGTCTATCCTAAATATTGTAATTAAGAAAGCTCATTTATCTTAAACAGAAATGGTAATGACAGGTTGGCATCTTTGACATTACTTTATATTTTGGTACTTTCTTGTCAATCTTTGGAACATTACATGAAATTCCTAAGAGTTTATTGAGTCAAACTTAAGAGAAACTTTAGAAATAAGTAAAAGCACTAAACAAAAAATCTTGGGCGGTAAGATAACTAGTACATTCTTTCTATTTGCTGTTCATTTAATTTTGGTAGCTTTTCTACTATATCATCCAACCCCATCTTCCTTAACCAATGATCTATTCAAATTCCAGGTAGTGAAGATTAGAGAGAGAAAAAAAAGATTGCTCTTCTTCTTAATATGAATGCAAGAGTCCTCCAAATGCTGATTACCTGACTTTAAATTCCTTAGCAAAATGCTACCTACACATAAGCTGTGAAAACTTTTCACACATAAACTGTGAAAACTTCCTTCAACTGCTGGCCCCAATTATTATAATCAGGACTTTTGAAAAAATCATTACAGAAAAGTCAAACCACACGCATAAAGGACAGAGACGGACAAGACTTTCTGGTTACTAATAGATAAGTCACTTGTCTAACCATGAATGACTATGTAAGACGCGTAAACTGTCATACAAATATCAAAATAGAATTACTTATACATCCATCCATTAAAAGCTTTATCTTTAGGCTGACTTCATTTAATGCTTCAAAGTTCAGAATTTAATCTCATTATCTCACCGTCCTCTTGCAGTTCACGTGAAGACACAAAACTGCAGCTACTAAAAAATTCCCTAAATTATAGACAAGACAAAGCAGCATAAACTAAATAAAAGGTAAGGTCTCTTTCACAGTCTTATCTACCTGTCCCCTCTATCAAGGTAGAGAAACTAATCTCACTATAAATGATGAAGCTTTAAGCTCTATGAATTAATGACTTCATTTATAAAATAAATGGGTTAGCCTATACCAGATGATCTTTAAGAACTCTTCCAGGTCTAATTTACACTTTGTCAGTCTATCTTGGACAATGTCTTAAATCTCCCAACTCAGCCAATGGTGTAAAAGAAGGTCTACATGCTAACAACACTCCAGAAGTAGAATGCCTACTCGGGAAATGCTTACTTACTTCGATGTGTGCCACCGAAAGAAGTCCTGTGAAGAGTCTGAGAGAGTGCTAGACGCAGAATCAGCAGCCCCATTCAAGTCTCAGCTCTACCACTTACAAATAATCACCTTCAGCAAGACAATGAAACTCCAAATTTTATTTTTTTAAATATATTTTATTGATTATGCTATTACAGTTGTCCCATTTTTTCTCATCATTCCCCTCCACCTTGCACACCCCCTCCTACCCACATTCCCCTCCTTTAGTTCATGTCCATATGTCATAAGTTCTTTAGCTTCTACTTTTCCTACACTATTTTTGCCCTCTCCCCATCTATTTTGTACCTACCACCTATGCTACTTATTCTCTGTATCTTTTCTCCCCTCTCCTCCTCCCACTCCCCTGTTGCTAACCCTCCATGTGATCTCCATTTCTGTGTTTCTGCTCTTGTTCTAGTGTTTGCTTAGTTTGCTTTTGTTTTAGGTGTGGTTGTTAATACCTGTGAGTTTGCTGTCTTTTTACTGTTCATATTTTTTATCTTCTTTTTCTTAGATAAGTCCCTTTAACATTTCATATAATAAGGGCTTGGTGATGGTGAACTCCTTTAACTTGACCTTATCTAAGAAGCGCTTTATCTTCCTTTCCATTCTAAATGACAGCCTTGCTGGATAGAGCAATCTTGGCTGTAGGTCTTTGCCTTTCATGACTTGGAATACCTCTTTCCAGCCCTTTCTTGTCTGGAAGGTCTTTTTTGATAAATCAGCTGACAGTCTGATGGGAACTCCTTTGCAGGTGACTGTGCCCTTATCCCTTGCTGCTTCTAGAATTCTCTCCTTCATTTTAATCTTGGCTAATGTAATTATGCTGTGCCTTGGTGTGTTCCTCCTTGGGTCCACCTTCTTTGGGACTCTCTGAGCTTCCTGGGCTTCCTGGAAGTCTATTTCCTTTGCCAGATTGGGGAAGTTCTCCTTTATTATTTGTTCAGATAAGTTTTCCACGTGTTGCTCTTCCTCTTCCCCTTCTGGTACCCCTATAATTCGGATGTTGGGATGTTTAAAGATGTCCTGGAGGTTCCTAAGCCTCTCCTCATTTTTTTTGAATTCTTGTTTCTTCCTTCTTTTCTGTTTGGTTGTTTCTTTTTTCCTTCTGGTACACTCCATTGACTTGAGTTCCAGTTTTCCTCCCATCACTATTGGTTCCCTGTGTGTTTTTCTTCATTTCACTTATTGTAGCCTTCATTTTCTCATCTAATTTGTGAGCAAAATCAACCAATTCTGTGAGCATCCTGATTACCAGGGCTTTGAACTATGCATCTGATAGATTGGCTCTCTCTTTGTCACTTAGATGAATTGGCTCTGGGGCTTTGATTTGTTCTCCAGTTTGAGCCACTTTTGTTTCTGGGTGTTTTTTGGTGGGGTATTTTTTTTGTTTTTGTTTTTGTTTTGTTTTGTTTTGTTTTTTTTGTCTTGTCTAGTTGTGGCTGTTACGTAGTGAGGGGTGGAGCCTTAGGTGTTCACCAGCTCAGGGCAGCCCAGTTGCTGGGTATGTGGAGGCAGGGTCCGAGAGGGAACAATGGCGCTTGCTCTGCTCTCTCTCGGATTCCAGTCCCTTCCACCTCTTCCCCTTTGCCTGGATTATCTGCACTCAAATATGGGACCACCTGTTCAGCCAGCCACCTTGTGCAGCTTCACTGGATCTGCACAGTTGCCACCCCGTGCCCGGGGTCTGCTAGCCACTGCCTGTGCACCTGGGATCTGCCAGCCGCTGCTGTCTGCATGCCTGGTCCACACCTCCACTTTTTCCTGCCACGACTCCGCCCCTCATACCGGTCTGGATGAATGGTTGTTGGACTTCCGTACAGTTCAATTTTCTATGAGTTCTGGTTGTTTTCTTGTTTCTAAATCTTTGTTGTCCTTAATTTTGTTTGGAAAGGAGGCACAGTGTGTCCACCTATGCCTCCATCTTGGCTGGAAGTCGAAACTCCAAATTTTAATCTGTTTCCTACAAAATGAAAATGATTCTTTATCTACCACTATCACAGAGAAAGGTAAGAATTAAGTAAAATATAAGTCACAGAATCATAACCTGTTATTTCTAAGACTTCTTAAAATTATTAAGTACATTCTAATTGACAAGAATTCTAATAAATATTTTACAGTCGTTATATAATCTTCAGGGTCCCTATTTTAGATGCAGAAGCTGAGTGTTAAGTAATTTGCCCACAGTTACACAGCTAGTAAAGCACAGGGCCAGGATTCAAACTAAATTATCTCTAAAAGCTCAAGGTCTTATCCCTTATACTATGACCTTAGAGTTCATAAAGTGAGAAAACCTGAACAATAAACCCCTCCTCTTGATGAATTTTAACAAAGTAAAATTAGTTATATCTACAACTGAAAATAAAAAGTTTTAACTTACAGTCCAAATTTTCTTAGCCTTAGTTTAAAATAAATCTTTTTTCTCCATAGTGCCTAGTAAGTGAACTTTTATTTGATGGAAAACCAGTTTATGAAACACTGATCCAAGTCAATCCTTCCTACTTTACATAAAGAGAAACTGAAGTTCAAACAAACCAGAGACAAGGTTACATACAGAGCTCAGCACAGAGGTGGGTCTCTACCCACAGGGTTCCTGTACCATGCCCAACTGCCTAGTTACAAGTACCCTCTAAAAAGGCAAGGAGTTTTCTATGTTACCACCTGGGCAAAGCAGATTCCTCCAAAACCAACAAAATTTTAGAACAAAGTACCAAAAGAATATTTACCCAAACAGGAAAAAAGCTGTAGCAAAAGTCAAGGTTTTATGGATAAGAAAGTAACCAACTCCAACATCGTACCAGTTACTCTAGTTTCTTCTCTCCACAGGCCTGTTCAAGGCAAATCTAAGAACTTATAAGATCTTACCAGGCTCAAGCTTCAAAAAGCCTTTCTGCAATGTAAGCTCACAATTTCTATACTCACCAAACCTGACTTCTCAAATATGCAAACTATAACAGGAAGTTAGACAGACAGGAGCAAAGCAAGCACAATGGGTCAGGTACAGAAGGTCACCAGGGCAGAAATCCCCAGGGGCCTAACAACAGGCAAAATTGGGAAAACAAGGAACTCACCCCAGGGTGACCTTTCCTCCCCTAGCATATCACTGGTCATGTGATTTGGACCCCCTAACCTTTCCTGCCAAAGATAACATCTAGGCTTCAGTTGTATTTCAGCTCCGGGCTCAGAAAAGCAGCAAAACCAGTTGACTGCTTCAGGACCAGCTGCACTAATGACTCCCTGCCCTGGCCTTGACTCATCACCAATCATCAGAGACCAGGACCCTGAAAGAGCACCCCTGGAAAACTGATGAATATTCTGCTGCAACCAGCCCTTGAGACCTCCCCTAAGATTCCTGCCTACAAGAGAGAAATAAAAACCCTCAGGACAAAAAAATCCAGCATGAACTCTCCCTCTGGGGAGGACACCCATGCCCTCCCCTCCCTTTGCCCTGCCCCCACAAGCATGGGGGAATTTTAAATTCTAAGGGGCTCTATGGAGATTTGTAACCAGGAGAGCAATGGGTAGGGGCAGCTCATCCTGGGCTAACCCCCTGAACCAAGACCCCCTTTTCTCTGACTTCCCAGTGAGCCAAAGCAGTCCAGCCTGGGATCTCCTGTTGCTTCTTCTATGCTAGGCCCTTCCCTGTTTCACTGTCCTGAGCGCACTTTTGCTGGAACCAATAAATTCCTGCTTCCTTTGCTGCACTTTATCTCTTGACAGAATTTTTTCCCTCAAGAAGACAAGAACTGAGATCTTGTCATCTCACCAGTGAACAAAACGGCCCTTGTTTCACAGAAAGCAGATAAGAGGACAGTCCCCAAGGAAGTCAGGGGTGAGAGTGGGGAAAGGGATACACTTGGTGCGCTCCTGGTGGTTCCTGCTTTCCGCTAGGAGAGTCTTTGCGCAAAAGTACAAGAGGCAGAATGGTATTAACCTGAAGGGGTTAAACTGCAATTATCACGCCTAGGCTGTTACATATTCAGTTTGACAGACCTGATAGTGTGCCAGGTTATGAGAATGCCTTGCAAAGTAAAAGCATTTTGGTCTTTCTGTATTTACTGATAAAAATCTAACATTTCTATTTTGTGCCAATTAGCTTCATAGCCCAGTCCTACAACATAAGGAGCTTATTTAATCAGTCATTTAAGACATTCTGAAATTGTTTAAATCACAAAAGTGTATAATTTCCTTAATTCTCAGGTCAACAAGTAATGATAAGGCATAACCTCAAACAATTCCTTAGTACACTCCTGAGCAATTATTGAAATAAATTTTCATTAAACATTTTTTTCATTTGTATGTATATAACCCTTCAAAAAAAGAGGGTTTGGTCATGACATATTTGAGGGGAAAAAAGAAATTATTTTTATATAGCAGTCTAAGTAAATTGTTCTAGAGAATTCCAAGGGCAATTTTACAATGAATCAATTTTAATCTTAGAAAACATTCGCAGAAGAGTGGGAGCGAATGGATCCCAACACTGTGCTGAAGCACTAGATGACCAGCGCAGATCCCCACCTTCCCACCTTAACAAGAGAGCCTGAGCGTGTTTCACAGATTTCTATTTCAACCACAGAGGCTAGGCCTTCTCGGCACCCTATGCTCTGTGTTCATCCACACCTGTGGCAAACAGAAGGCAGCAAACACAATGGCTTAAAGGGGTGTAGGAATTGAGAAACTGTGGTCTTTCTCCATGTTTGATAATTATGTGAGTATTAGTTGATAATTCACAACCACCACATGACACAATAATAACAAGTTGGCAAGTAGAAGGTGTTTCTGTCTCACAAATACAACACTTAAAATACAACTAGAACTATCTAAGAAGAATCCTAAGAAAGCCAGATGAGACATTAAATCAGTTACTCCTCTATTCTAGAGGTTTTCACTTTTCTAGAATCTTACACATCAAACATTCAAAAACTTTACATAAGCTAATACATTCTGAAAGGGGATTTATCACTTTAATGTTATAAAGAGGTAAACTGAGAAATTCAAGGTTAGGAAAAAAGAATAACATTAGACTATGAGACAGTGGTCAAATAATAATACCTTAATTGTATGTGTGTGTGTGTGTGGTTAATCTGTTTCTCGTACATGAGCTGATTTGATGCTCTCAAGAGTGATACTGGGTAGGTAGACAGGAAAATGATGATGATTATAACAATACCGGTAGAATAATACCAGCAGCAGCAGCAACTGCAACCTTAGTTGACCTTTTTACTATGTCCTGCAGTATGCAAAGCATATGACACCGGTGAGGACAGTGAAATTCACACCCTGCCCCCCGTAAAAGAAATGCTCAGCACCATTGTAGCTCAAAACAGCAAAGACTCAAACAGATTTTTCTCACACTAAATTCCAGTACAAATTGTGATGACAGTCTGCTAGACACTCCTCTCAACATTCTTTTTTTTGAAGCTGTACCCTCTCCCTGACCCCCACCATCCATACTTTTATACTGGGAGTTGCCCTATGTGCACCCCATGATATTGGCCCTTGGTGACAGCTGATGGGTGCAGGGTGGCCTCTGGGCTGAAGCCAGACAAATCAGATTCCCCCCTAAAAATCTGTAACAGGAACTAAGGCAAATCAGATTAATCTTTCTCTGGGTAGCTGGATTGTAACATGTAGACTGGGAATTGTTGGCAGAACCTATTTTCATTACATGGAAATGTAGAAAACCAGATGTGGAGAGCAGGGAAAATGAAGGAGATATGTAAAGTGATACATAAGGAGAGTGTTCGGCGGTGAGCTGATCCCACGTCCCGTTTCTTAGACAGGTGGCAATCCTGTCCCCTGGATTCCTTGAACACCTAAGGAGCCTTTCAGTACATATCCCCTTTACCTTCAGCTAACTGTAACCGGGTCCCTGTCTCAAGCAAACAAAGGTCCTAAGTAGTAGAAAACCAATGGTATGAACAGGTACCAAACCCTGTACCAGGAGACCTCACAGTCACTGTCTTTATATTTCGTCTCCTCAAGTACCCTTCTCTCCTTCTGAAGCAGTGCCCCTCTCAGTTGGAAGACTATTCCTTCTATGGTTCCAATGGGGGATGCTCCCCATCCCTGGCTATCCTTCATTAACATAATCTACAGATTCTATAACATCCCTGTGAATTTTCATCATAACTATTTTTAAAATGGGGCTCAGAATAATTCAGTATCTTGGCCCAAATCACACCACCAATGAATAATGCCATCAGGATTTGAACCCAAGTATCTCTGACTTTAAAAATCTGTACTTTTCTCAATATACCCCTTTCCCTCCCTTGTGACTTATAACATCTTAGTTTCAATTTAATGAACAATATTTACTGATCACTTTCTGTACATTGTATCGCAATGTAATGGGAAAATAAAAGCAGTAAATGGGAAATAAATGCAATTTTTGATTAGAAATATTAAGTCACAATGTCCAAGTTATTCTGGATTTTGGGGGGTAGGCAAGAAGGGGAAGGCAAGTGGAGGGGTGTTTTATATACTGATTCCCAATGAAAGCGCTCACCTACTGTGAACTACAACTGAGTAATTTCTGTTCTAAAAAAAAAAAAAACACTTTCTCCATGATTCCTGTGAAAATAAAAAGGTAGTTTTCTATGAAATCTTAGAGATAATGATCTAGAACAAATATCAAAGACACAGTTGAATGCTACACAGGCATTTTATCCCTAGTGAAAAACAAAAATTTAAAGAGAAAAATCACCCAATACGGTCACAATGCCATTTTTCAGCTGGTAAACTGTAGCAGTTAGTAAGTGGATTTCAGACTTTGTTTAACCTTGCATCCTTTCTTCAAACAAACCGTTATATAAAAACCCAAGTATAAAGCATCTAACAGCCAACCCTGCCCCTTCAGTAACTGTGCTTCCCACTCACACAGTTGTCCCCCGACGACAACCTGCCCCCCCTGCTGTGTACATGCAGGGACTATTCTCACACTACTTACAAACTGCAATAGAATGAAAATTGACAATTAGGAAAAGTATACTCAAGTACATGTATTACAAAGCAAACTGAAAGCATGATGTGAAATGTTACAAAGAAGGTGGTTTTTACTATCTAGCATTACCATTAAGCTACTTTTGAAAACCCAGATGTAACAATAAAAATAGTAACAGCTAACTCCCTGTTAGGGTGTGAACACTTGCTGAGTGTTTTACTACATGCCAAACTTTCAAATACTTTACATGAATTATCTTACTAAGACCTCACCATGACTCTGGGTAGCAGATACCCTTACTACTTCCACATCGTTGATGAACATGAGATTTACAATGATTAAGGGACCTGCCCAGGGTTCCCAAGCCAGTGGGTGGAGAAGCCAAACACTGAACCCAGATGGTCTCAATCTAGAGTTCCCACACCCACCTAACCACTACCTATACTGAATCATATTGCAAAACAAAGACACTCAGTTTGAGATTCAAAAGTAATACATGTTTAATCCACATAACGAATAGCAGTAAACCTTATTCCAGGAAGTTTACATGACTTGTTGTCACCACACTCCCTTAACCTCTAATATCTGAATGCAGAAAGAAAGGAGAGAGGAGGGGAGGCAGAGAGGAGAGAGGGAGCAGGGGAGAAAGAAAGGAAATCTTTCAAACATTACAGCAGCATCTTCAAACAGTGATTCTCTAAGTAGAGACTGAGGATCCTGGGGTTTTCAATGACACTTTCAGCGAGTCCTCCTTTTCCACCCTTGTCATCTACGTGTAGTAGTATTTTCTTCATATACTCCAACCAGCATAACACATTGCAACACTCCAAATGCAGAAGCAGATATGAGAATTTAGCTGTCTTCTATTAAGACAGACATTTAAAGAAATTTGCAAAAATATAAAACAATGCCATTAAATATCTTTATTCTAAAAAGTCATTATTTTCACAAAATATTATTCATGTTAACAAGTTTATTGTTTTTAAATAAACTAACAAATATTTTAAAAATATTATTTAAATAAATTAAATATTGGTCTATAAAACATACAATAATAAAAGCATTTTTGAAATTGCAATATTTGCAAAGTTGATAATAGGGTCCCAAGACCAAAGAATTTAAGAACTCCCATTAAAATATACTAATTAATTCTTTATTTTTACAAAGGACAGAGAGCCCACAATTCAAAACTAAAAGTGTCATTGCCCTGGCTGGGTGGCTCAGTTGTTAAAGCATTGTCCTGATACACCAACGTTGTGGGTTTGATCCCTGGTCAGGGCACATACAAGGATCAACCAGTGAATATTAGTAAGTGGAACAACAAATCAGTGTTTCTCTCTCTCTCTCTCTTTATCTCTCTCTCTCCCCCCTCTTCCTCTATCTTTCTCTAAAATCAATCAACACTTTTTTAAAAAAAATACTAAAAGTGTGAGTGTAACTTCCTAAGGAGAACATAAGAGTCACTGGGAACATTTTTTTTAAACCAACTTCTTCATGATAAAGCATGCTTCTAAACTTCAAAACCGACAAAATTAGATGACCCCATAAATGTACACTTCAATTTACACATATAAACTGGCTCCTCAGCCCCTTCTGTCTCCTGCAAAAATGTCAACTTTTAAAATGTTACTTGAAACACTGCAATGTTTGCGAATGAAAAGATCTTTAAGTTGTCACTAGCTCTTCAAAGAACATCAGATTTTTCCCTAGTCACTTACGTTTTATAATCACTAGGCTAAATGAACTGAATCAAGATGGCTCTCCCATATTAAATGGGCACTGGGTGCATACACTTTGGAAAAGTCACACAGCTGTGATCAAATGCCCCTCAGAGAGGCACAGGCTGGGACCTGTGCTGCTAGGATGGCCCATGGGAAGGGCAGTGGCTGCCTGCTTTTGTGAATTCAATGACATACGTGCCGGGCTAGACTGAGGAAAGTAACTTCGAAGCTTCCTTTTTTTTTAATTATATTTTATTGATTATGCTATTACAGTTGTCCCATTTCCCCCCCATCATCCCCCTCCACCCTGCACACCCCCTCCCACCCACATTCCCCCCTTTTAGTTCATGTCCATGTGTTGTAAGTTCTTTAGCTTCTACATTTCCCACACTATTCTTGCCCTCCCCCTGTCTATTTTCTACCCACCGTCTATGCTACTTATTCTCTACCTTTTCCCCCTCTCTCCTCCTCCCACTCCCCTGTTGCTAACCCTCCATGTGATCTCCATTTCTGTGTTTCTGCTCCTGTTCTAGCGTTTGCTTAGTTTGCTTTTGTTTTAGGTGTGGTTGTTAATATCTGTGAGATTGCTATCTTTTTACTGTTCATCTTTTTTATCTTTTCTTAGATAAGTCCCTTTAACATTTCATATAATAAGGGCTTGGTGATGATGAACTCCTTGAATTTGACCTTATCTGAGAAGCACTTTATCTGCCCTTCCATTCTAAATGACAGCTTGGCTGGATAGAGCACTCCTGGATGTAGGGCCTTGACTTTCATGACTTGGAATACCTCTTTCCAGCCCCTTCTTGCCTGTAAGGTCTCCTTGGAGAAATCAGCTGACAGTCTGATGGGAACTCCTTTGTAGGTGACTGTCCTCTTATCCCTTGCTGCTTCTAGAATTCTCTCCTTCATTTTAATCTTGGCTAATGTAATTATGCTGTGCCTTGGTGTGTTCCTCCTTGGATCCAACTTCTTTGGGACTCTCTGAGCTTCCTGGACTTCCTGGAAGTCTATTTCCTTTGCCAAATTGGGGAAGTTCTCCTTTATTATTTGTTCAAATAAGTTTTTCACATGTTGCTCTTCCTCTTCCCCTTCTGGTACCCCTGTAATTCGGATGTTGGGACATTTAAAGATGTCCTGGAGGTTCCTAAGCCTCTCCTCATTTTTTTGAATTCTTGTTTCTTCATTCTTTTCTGTTTGGTTGCTTCTTTCTTCCTTCTGGCCCACTCCATTGATTTGAGTCCCAGTTTCCTCCCATCACTATTGGTTCCCTGTGCGTTTTTCTTCATTTCACTTATTGTAGCCTTCATTTGTTCATCTAATTTGTGACCAAAATTAACCAGTTCTGTGAGCTTCCTAATCACTAGTGCTTTGAACTGTGCATCTGATAGGTTGGCTACCAGTGCTTTGAGCTGTGCATCTGATAGGTTGGCTATCTCTTGGTTGCTTAGACGAATTAGCTCTGGAGCTTTGATCTATTCTCCCGTTTGAGCCATTTTTGGTTTTGGGCTTTTTGGTTTTTGGGGTTTTTTTGGGTTTTTTTTTTTTTTTTTGCCTGGTCACAGCTGTTACATAGTGAAGGGCAGAGCCTTAGGTGTTCACCAGGGCAGGGCAACCCAGTTGCTGGGTTGTGATGCTGGATGTGGGGCTGGGGTCTGAGAGGAAACAATGGTGCTTGCTCTGCCCTCTCTCAGATTCCAGTCCCTTCCACCGCTTTCCCCAAGCAAATTGGGCCCTTCTGGTGCTGATTTCCATGTGGGTGGGCTTGTGTACATTCTAGGACCCTGTGGGTCTAACGAACTCTCCTGTGAGGCTGGGATTCTCTCCTGGCACCTCAACCCCCACAAGTGTTTTCAATTGGTGCTTTTAGGCTTTATTTCCTGGCGCTGGGGCTCTGCGTTGCACAGTCTGTCTTGCTGCCTGTTTTCGCCTGGTTTATCTGCGTGTGAATGTTTGACAGTGGTCAGCCACCTTGTGTGCCTCGCTTGGTCTGCTCGTTGCCTCCCCATGCTCGGTAACCGCCGCCTGTGCGCCCGGGACCACTAGCCACTGCTTTTCCCTGCCACGACCCCTCCCCACTGGCTGCCGACTCCACCCCTCTTACCGGTCTGGGTGAATTGTTGTCGACTTTCATACAATTCAATTTTCTATTTGTTCTGGTTGAGGTTTTTTGGTTCTATATTTTTGTTGTCCTTAATCTTGGTTGTGAGAGGAGGCACAGTGTGTCCACCTACGCCTCCATCTTGGCCGGAAGTCCCCAACCTTTCATTTCCACAGTCTCTTCCTTCTCTAAATGTATAACTTACTAATTATATATAAGTTTCATAAGCTTAATAACAGTAATTTCTCTACAAAAACAGACATGTAATTTAATATACATTTTCTGACAAAGTAGTAACATGATGAAACTTCCCGTCCACAGATGACCAGCATGTTCCTCACTAAACAACTCTGAAATATACAGAACCCACCAAAATGTAGCTACACACAGAATACAGATAAGCACTCTACTGTCAGGGAATTATTTGTGTCTAAACATAGGCATCAGAGTCTGTGTCTGTTTTAAGGTCATCTTGCAAAATCTGATAATGTTCATGTAATGAGGTGCAGAGCAGGGGTCCCCTGAAAAATAGCAGAGCATACCCCCCCACGACCCTTGGTGGGGGGGGCAATACAGCAGATACTTTGCATAACAATGGCAAGTTAATAGCCACGCCTTTCCTAAAGGGAAGGGGGCTGCCACCCAGGGCAAACTGTGCACATGACTTGTGAGAACACTGAGGGACTCCTGACTGGGGTGGGTGGCGACCTTATATAGTGCCTGCACAAGGCAGAGGGCAGATGCCCAGCCCAGCTGTCCGTGCACCACTCACTGAAGATGGCTGCTGAAAGAAGGTAAAAGATACTGGGGAACTCGCAAAAATGATGGACACTGACACATCATAGAGGGCACAAAGGAAGTTCCAGGCCAAGCCTTTTAAATGAAGGCAGACTGAAAGAGAAGGGGGCCCACCATGAGGTCTGCAAGGGGGAAGACACCGGGTTTGGAGTAAGAGCATTCCATAAGGTCTGGAGTAAGAAGAGGAGGCCTGCTGAGAAGCCTGCCTGGAGAAGACAGCAGCAGAGCTGACAGAGCTATGCAGGGACCCGCCAAGCCAAGCACAGATTCATGAGAGATGCTTGGAGCTTGACTGTGACCAGGAATGCTGAGTTGCAGGCTTCTGATTCTCTGAAGGACACACAGAGAGGCCACTCTCTTTGGACATGTGCCTCTCTGGACACCACCATGACCCAGTATAACACAGCACTGGTTTTCCTGGACCACTACATGGAGACTGCCAACAGAGCAACCCAGATCCTGAAGGAGAGAGCTGATGCAAGAGGATGGGCACATTCCAGACAGGACAGAGAGATGTTTGTGTGGTCGGCTTAAAGGATATTGGGAACTTCCGGTCATGGTTTTGGCTTGTAGCCTTTTAGGGAGCAAAGGAAGTGCTGGTCTTAGGGGACAGGAGGGCTCTGAGCAGGAGTGCTCTCAGCCCCCACCGAGGTTGGAACCCTGTTAATAAAAACCTCTTTCCCTCAACACTAATTGTTGAGTTATGTGTCAAGGAACCATGCGCCAAGCCCTGGTTTGCTCGATTACATTCACAGTATTACTGAATTCTTAAGACAGAAAAGTTAATGTTTTTGAATAATAACATTATCTGGGCACTGTTGGTGGGAATGCAGACTGGTGCAGCCACTATGGAAAACAGTATGGAATTTCCTCAGAAAACTAAAAATGGAACTGCCTTTTGACCCGGCATTTCCACTGCTGGGATTATATCCTAAGAATCCTGAAACACCAATCCAAAAGAACCTATGCACCCCAATATTCATAGCAGCATAATCTACAATAGTCAAGTGCTGGAAGCAACCTAAGTGCCCATCAGTAAATGAGTGGATCCAAAAACTATGGTATGTTTACACAATGGAATACTATGAAGCAGAGAGAAAGGAGCTGTTACCCTTCGAGACACCATGGATGGAACTAGAGAGCATTATGCTAAGTGAAATAAGCCAGGCTGTGAAAGACAAATACCATATGATCTCACCTTTAACTGGAACATAATCAACAAAAGAAAAAAAGCAAACAAAATATAAACAGAGACATTGAAATTAAGATCAATCTAACAATACCCAGAGGGGATGGGGGAAGGGACAGTGGGGGGAAGAGTTTTCAGAAACTACTATAAAGGACACATGGACAAAACCAAGGAGGAGGGTGGAAGCAAGGGAGGGAGGTGGGTCTGGCTGGGGTGGGGGGGAGTGTGTGGGGGTGCGGGGAATGCAGACAAGTATAATTGAACAACAAAATAAATTTTTAAATAAAAAATAAAAAAGTGCATAAAATGAGGAAGATTTATGAATCTTTATAAAACATAGAGTTAGTAAGTTCATGATGCAAAAGAATTGATACTCATAAATTCTAAATATCTCCATTAATACTGCAAAGCAAAGCTGTGAATACAACTTTAAATGGGTATCTAATTTCATATACCCCCAAAACAAATATAGAAAGAAAAGCTTGTTGAATAAACTATACTGTGACATTAATATTTTGCTGAATACAGATGTCTGTTTTTTGCCCATAGATACAGGAAAGCCATCAAAACGCTAAATTTTCTCTCACAGGTTGCCTGCTTTTCTCTGAAAGATTCAAGACTATAAACAATGGCTCTGAACAAAAATGTCTGAATTAACTGTCTCCCTTCAAACATAGGAAGACCTCATTTTACTCTTGCCAAAGAACCCACTATCTGTGGGATAGATCTGTGCTCTACAAAGAGAAGAAACAGCAGCAACTGGTAGTGAGGTGACTGACTAAACCCCCAACAAGACAGAACTCTGGACCACAGGACCAGAAGGCAAAGCCAGGAGGGAGGCTCACCCACCAGGGGATAATATCCAGACCCTGGGTTCTTGGCCCTGGTTCTGCAAAGGTCCGACTGATGGTCCAAAATGCCATCTCTTTTGAGTACTCAGAAAACTTATTCCCCATATATGTGCATAGAACACTCCTCAGTTTCCAGGAAACTATAGAACAGTGTTCTAATTTCAAGTTTACCTGGAAATAATCACTGGGAAGGCTAAAGAAACAAGCACAAAGACACCCTGCTGTCATTAGCAATTTAGCTTAATTCAAATTAACTCTCTTACATAAGAGACCTAAGATGCTTGGCAAATGTGCCCTTCCTAGAAAATGAGCAGCCTCCTGTTGAGAAGAGCCTTCTCACCAAGCCTAGGAGGTTGAAGGATTAGCTGTCGTGGTGCTGGTGCTGCCTCTTCCAGGGCTCATCCAGGGCTCTCTCAGTCCTGGCCCCGCAGAGGATGTTTCTTCACTCGGCCTCTCCCCCTCTCAATTAAACAAATACTCCGAGCCTTCTCTAGGAAGCTGGAGGCAGGACAGGCAGCCCTTCACCGAGTGGCTACAGCACCTTGTGTTGTGTGTGTTCATCAGAAATCTCCAAAAGCTACCAAGCCTAAGGGCAGAATGTTCTCAGATGAAGCACTTGGAGGACAAGTCCACTGCCAGATTTCCACCCCATGCTAGACTTCCCATAGCCACTAGAAAGACACATCATAACCAGTGTTTATGGTCACGAAGGGCTATAATTTGTCTTTTAAGTTGCCACAAGTTTTATTCACAAAATACAGATACAGCACTACCTCATTTAGTCCTCATCACAAACCCCTGGAGTAGATACTGGTATCATATTCCCATTTTATAAAGAAATGGAGGCTCCACAGGTTATACACAGTCACATGGCTAATAAGTGGTGAAACTGGAATTCTAATTCAAGTTCTGAGAGGAATGTACAAGGCAGACTTTGTTGGAAAAACTTGACTTGAACTGCCCACGGATGCCATGTCAGCAAAATGCCCTTGGCGTTCACAGGAGAATCACATGAAGGAGAGCAAACACACAGGCCTGAGGGCCACAGGCCGGCTTCCATCAAAGGCGAGGTAGTGTCGTTTCCCCTTCTGCCTTCTAAGCTCTCCTCAGCCACCTATGCCCACTAATTATCTTCTTTATGGTGCTCTTTCATGAATAGGAGTGAAGCAGCCTTTGGTACTTATTTTTACCTGATGTCAACAGCATTAAAATATGTGGGGTGCAAATTTGGGAGAGAAAACACCAGCCCATTTCTGTTGAAGCCATAGCCCATTTACTCCCATCCCAGGCACTCCCCTAAAGAAGGAAAAGCAAAATGACTTGGCTATCCATTCTTTATTGTGTGAGGACCATCTGCCAAGAACCTTTTTAAGCAGTTTACTTATCTGACTTCAGATCAGACCTGAAGTATAGATACTATTATCCCATTTTTCAGATGAGAAAACTAGGGCATAGAGAGTTTAAGTAACTTCCCCCAAATCACACAAAAGTAGTATACCACATGATTCCTGACTTTCAGAGCTTACAACTCATTATGGAAACAGGATTAATTCACTTAACACAACTGGCAAACAAAACTGTCTAATTAAAAGTTCAATACCTGACATGGGAAAGCCCTATAGTAGTCCAAAGAAGAGAACTCAGGTGAGTTTCTGACTCTGCAGAGATGCTGCAGGAGGAGTAAAGCTACAATTTAGCAAAGGCAGTGGCTGTCAACAGGGATGATTATGTCCTTCAGGGGCTGGGGGTTGGGAGTGGAGAGTACTGGCATCAACTGGGTGGAGACCTGAATTCTGCTAAACATCTTAAAAAGCATAGGGCAACCCCTCACAACAAAGAATTATCTGGCCCAAAAATGTTAACAGCCCTGAGCTTAAGACACCCTAAGCTACAGGAATGAAGAGTACATATTTAAAGAGGGTCATTGCGGACAAGGAAATGAAATAAGCGGTGCTCAGACACCACTGACCAGAGCTCAGATACACAGAAGGTGATTTATTATGAGGCGCAAGAGGAAGTGCTGTCGTTTAGGAAGGCTTCATGGAGGGCTCTGAAAGCCAAGCAGAGGAAATACAGCTGGATTTTGCTGGAAATGGGGATACATAATAGATTTGTAATGACACTCACAGGATGAGAACCAAGAGTCAAAGAGTCCCAGACAGAGCCCAGCTAGGAGAGTTATTACAAGTGTAACAAAAAGTGCCTGGTGGAAAAGAGAGAGAGTAGCAAAATACATTGTAAAGAAAGAATGGATGTATTTCACTACTAGATACAGGTGTGAATGAAAGAAAAAGGTCACATTTCTATTCTGTCTACTTTCTTACTTATGCAGCCCATTGTCTTGGCCAGGATGGTGCGAAGCAGAGAACATGCATAAATGTCTGATGCATGAATCACCAACTCAGTGGATTCATATCTTATAGTAAGTTTAGGTTCTAATGTCCTTATGTAAAGGAAAAAATATATACACAGTCAAAATGAGATGTGGAAAATCTCATTTGAGCAAGACCCAACACACTCATTTTTGAAGAGCTCAACACATGAGCAAGACCCAAACACACTCATTTTGAAGAGTTCAACAAAGCCAGTTTCTTTTCCAGCAGAGGGAAACACTGCTGGTTCTTAGCTGAAGGCCAAATGAAAAAGCCAGCCTGTGTTTGGGGGCTGCTGCAAGAAAGCCACACATGGTATTCAGCACAGTGTGGCAGGCATGGAGGCCTGCAGGAACTGAGTTCAAGTAGAGAGCGGCAGTTTTCCCGTCCCAGGTTCCAGTGGGGCAGGGGGCTCAGAATCATGCCCACTATTGGCCAAAAGAGAGGAAGGCACCTAAGTTAAATCTACATATGATACAAAGGGTCTATGTACTGGAGAGAAGAGAAGGGAAGCTTGAGAAAGGGAAGTGGATGGTGGCTTCTGACAAAACCTCTCCCAGAGGCCAACCACTGACTCTCCCCAGCTGAGACATGTTTGGGTTAAAACACCGCCCCCCAACAAAACATATTCATAAGGTATGTGACTCTAGACCAGCCCTCTGTCATCATTAACATTTCATCAGCATGAAGCTGTTTATCATTCTTCATTTGTCAAATATGAGCAAAGCGCTTTGTGCCACAGCACTGGGGGCGCTACACATGAGCAAGACCCAAACACACCCAGAAGTGTGCTGTCTAGATGATTTATTAACTTAGACCAGAGATCAGCAACCTTTTTCTCTACAAGGCCAGACAGTAAATATTTAGGCTTTGGGGGTCATCAGTCTTTATTGCAGCTACTTAACTCTGCTGTTACAGTGGGAAAGCAGCCACAGACACCACATAAATGATGAGCACGGCTGTTCCAACACAAATATTTACAAAAACAGTGGGATGGACTTGGCCAGTTTGCCATCCCCTTACTTACACCATTTCTGTTAACTGACTAAACAGAATATAAATGACAAGAATTAGCAAATACTCAAGTTCTGAAATGTATGTGAAAAGTACATTGTGATGAGGAGAGCACCACACAGGCTGCCTGCGCATTAGGCCCTGCAGGGGCCTCTTGGGGATATAAGAACGCTCAGAGCCCATGGCAGCTTAGCCTCAAGTCCAAAAAATCAACAACAATAACAACAACAACAACAAAAAACCACTCTACAACCATAAGGAAAGCTAGCCCTGCCTGGCCAACAGTCATCAGAAATTTCACCAAAACCCCTGCCCCAGTAGATTTTATAGACCAAAACTGGTCCATCCCACAGGTGGGTCACTGACTTGGTAAAAAGCAAGGGCCACTGGCACTTGTAAGGGTAATTACAGCACTTTCCTAAGTCAGCTATAAATTTATATGTCACTTAATTGAGATTAAAAAAAATAGATGCCAACCCACAATGAAACAGAAAGCTTAATAATTTGACCCAGAAACCTTGTCTCCCAAAAGGAACACAATAAGGAGCACCGTAAGAAAACATCTTTTTTAAAATGCCTGGCTCAGTTTATCAAGAAACTTATCAATATCACCATAAATGAGCCCTTCTGCATCCCATGAGCATCCTCCCAATAGTGTTTCTTCACCTTCTACTTTGATGCAATGAACAAAAGTCTAAAGCCATAAAGACAACACATTTTATAAGCAACACTGTTGGGAGAAATAGTCCTCCTGGACCTTTTGTTGTGCCAAGACTGCAAGGCCCTGACCACCCTTTCACCTAGGCTATTTCTTAGGGTTATTTAGTCAGCTGGTAACGTTGACAGGTGAATTAACCTCTCCCCCCTTTCTCCACCTCCTTTACCCACTCCTGCCACCCCAGCAAGACCAGGTTTACATACTGCTTGCTATAGAAGTGATGAATGCTTCTCAGTGTGTTACTCAGCTGTGATGTAAACATACTATGTGCACAGCTCCCATCTGGGCCATATCCAGCTGCCCCGTGGGGCTTGACGGGCACGGGAAACTGACATGGATATGCTGACACTCACGCTGCCTTCCATGCCAAAAACTGTAAACACCTCTGTCTCAACCCCAGGGGTCCCCTGTGTTCTGCCGGCATCCACAGAACAGTAACAGGAGAACTTACTAGTTTGTAACTAAGTAAAATCAAATCCCAGAACCAACAATAATCTTCTTCAATATTACATAAAAGTTTCCAATTATTTTCTTTTCCTTTTAAAAATATTCATCTTCTAGCAAGCTTTCTTGTACTAAGGATGATCAAAGCTCCTGGTTTGCACCGGATAGTCCAGTTCACATCTGCTGACCTACAGTTTCTCATCCGGTAAGGTAAGGTCCTCCTTTCACTCTCAAAAGGGTGACTTACATATTAAATAATATTATCACCTTCTTATAACCCAACAGACAAATGTATATATACACATATATATTTTCAAATACATAAATTACTTCAATTTTTGTTTGTGATCATTTTTCTCTAAAAAAATGGAACATGGTCCAACAAATTCTTTCACTTAAAACACCTTTACCATAGGGAATATAGTCAATAATATTATAATAACTATCATAGTGTCAGATAAGTACTAGATTTATCAGGGCAATCACGTTGTTAAGTTATATAAATTTCTAACCACTATGTTATAAACCTGAAGCTAACATAATATCATGTGTCAACTGTAATTAAATTTTTTAATTTTAATGAAAATGTAAATACCAAAAAATTACCTTTTACCCCAAGAATTTATATTTGGCAAGTAATGGAGAGAAAGTTCTAAATTCAATATCCTCCTGACACAAGATGACAATGAATGCCCGTTAAGTGCTTTACTGCTGCAAAGCGCATTCAGACATGCACTGTTTTTCCTTTTAGGAAATCGTCTAACACTGGGAACGATATAAAAGGCATGTACAGCTGACACTTGAACAACACAGGTTTGAACTGCATGGGTCCTTTCATACGTCAGCTCTCTATACCCCCAGGTTCACACCCATGGATTCAACCAAATGACCTCAAAACCAGTATCTTTAATCCATAGGTGGGAATCCACGGAGGCAGAGGGCCAAATGTATGCACTGGTCTACACCATTTTATGCAAGGGACTTGAGCATCCACAGATTTTGGTATCTGCATGGAACCAATCCCCTGTAGATACTGAGGGACAAGTGTAGTTAAGTTTTGAGGGAGTCAGAATTTATACTTGGATTTTTAACTGTGCAGGGGTCAGCACCCTTAACCCCCATGTTGTTCAAGGGTCTGCTGTACATTAGATTGTATTTTATATTGATATCTAAACCTAAGTCCCTGCATCCACAATATTCGGGGACGGGGGTGCAAATTTTCTTCCAAAAAAAAAAGAGAAAAAACACTAAATAATGAAGTGCACCACGAAGATGTGACTGTGTAGATTCTGGGAAGCTATCCAGCTTCCACATCTTTGTCTCTGCCACCCCATCCATGCTGGAAATTGGACAGCTTGTCTCATGTGCGGCAAACAAACAACCCGAACAGAGTAATCCTTTATCAAACCTTTCCCAAAGGCAGCCAAAATATTTCAGCTTTAAACACCTTTCTGCATGATCTCCAACAGGTTTAATGGAATAACATCTCTTCCATTCAATACTTACATAGAAACACTAGCAGTTGCTCTATTCAGTATCTGATATTGGTCCCCCTCTTGGTTTTGCACTTCAGGGTCAGCAGCCAAGCACAGCTCTCCGCCAAACCCCCACCCTACCTCACCTGCAAGTCCCCTACACACATGGAGCTCTTGGAGATTTGACAAAACAAAACAAGTTCTCTGCCCAAAGCTGCGGTGATCCCTGCCATCAATAAGGAAGCCGATGCAGTGTCAGCAAAGCAAGCGCTCAGGTAAGCAGAGCAGGCCCCGCACAAAACACACTGTCTAGTCAGTATAAGCTAATCCCAGAGATAGTCAAAGAGAGTTATTGTGCAGGACTCTTTACAAACTGATTCCGATCTGCCCAAATGGTGGTGAGGGCATTAATAAAAAGAAATATATCCCACTCTACCATTTCTAAAGACTAAATGTTTTTTAATAAAGTAAATTTGAGAATAATAGACAAAGAGTAAAAACTACTTTTATCTAGCAGACAGACAAAGCTAAACTACTGTTTTCTTCAAAGGCTGGTTCTCCAAAATCCACAGCAGAAACAACACTATTTGTTAAAAAAGAGGATTTTTAAAAAGTTATTCTATTTTTCTTTTCTTTTCCCCATTTATCAGTGGTCTTCTAAAGGGTGAAAGTAGAATAAAGCCCTATCTGGTCACATACATTTAGCCCTGAACAAACACACAATCAGCTGCATACTCCTACTTTCACATGCCTCTGGCATCATCTTCCCCAACGGCCAGCCCTGGTACTAGAGTCTCTGGGTTCAAATCCAGCTCTGCCACCTAAGAACTGTGTGACTCAGGCAAGTCACTCATCTTCTGTGCCCAAGTTCCTGTATATACAGAATACTAATAGCACCTACCACACAGCTGTCAAGGGGGTTAATATTGGCAAAGTGATTAGAACACAGCCTGGCACACAGGTTTTGTAGCTCTGAAGACTCATATATCACCTTCTACACAAAGGCAGGGTGGATGCTTACTTCATATGCAAAAGCCACATTTTTGGTAGGGTGATGCCTGACATGGTGCAAACACATATGGGTGGGGAAGATGGATACAAAACTGAAGAAAGGAGAAAACCAATTACCTCTTCCATTACATTTAAAATTCCAACAGCTTATCAAACTCAAATGGCCAGTGTGGTAAATTGTGAAATGAGTGATATCCTCACCACTAAATGGTACTTCTTTCCACAGCCTCACTTCCTGATTCCAATGGAAGCCCCATAAATCCTCTGATCTGCCTGCCTCCACCACGCCACCCCCCTTCCCATAATAAAGGTGGGCAGTTTCCCACTGACACCATCACCCACACTTCCAAATGTCATTTCCCTCAACACCACCTCATCTAATGCCAGTATTTACTGCAGATACTAAAACATGAGAAAAAATAAATTTTCTAAAGGATCATGAAATCTGTGGAAAAATATTCAGAAGCAAGGCTTTCAATAAATTTCATTTTTAAATGAAATTCATTTCAGACACAACTCAATAAAGCTTTCAAATCCTGAAGACATTCCCAATAATATGAAAAAAAAAGTTTTCAAAAAAATTTCTGCTTTAGTGTATTTGGGAAATCTGGGCTCCTATTGTACTATCCATCAAATTTGATCCAATGAATTAATTTAGGTATCTATACAGGAAACTCAAATACTGACTCACTGGCGCTTTTCACTGGCAGCCACCTACATTACTGCATTAACCCCAATCATTACTGTAACTCTAGTCTTTCTGCCCTCTCCATCACTGTCCCTATGTGGCCCTAAAATGCCCATATTAACTCATCTCTGCCACGCTGATCACTCTTCAGTGGTTCCCACTATTGTCAGGTAAAGTTCAGACTCACCTGTTAACTCCCTGCACTGCACAGCCCACTGACCTCAAATCCTACCCAGACCATGCTGCAAACTTACCTTGCTCTCTTCTCATCTCCTACCTGGAACATCCTTCCCACTTCTATTTGCCTTTAGGGTCTCAGCTTAAATGTCATTTCCTAGGTAAGGAACACTTGGTGAGGGACACTTGCTACAGACTTCCAAGGACAGCATTTTCCTTAATATAGCACTTACCACATTCCATCACTACTTTTTTTATTTACCTGTCTTTCTTAATAGACCATAAGCTCCAAGAGGGCTCCTTTATTGTCATCTCCCTAGCATCCACAATAATGCCTGGCACAGAGTAGTAGGCAGTAAACATCAGTTTAATGGACAGCGTGATGATGGCTTAACCAACAACAATTAAGATGGAGATATAGAAAAAATGCAAACAGAATATGGTAGTATAAAGTAGGGCCTGGTCACAGAATAAACATGGACAATAAAGAATAAGAAGAATCTACAATGTCAAATTTCCAGCTCAGGTAACAAACTGAACAGTGTCATTTACCAAGAAAGAGGCAGAGGTGCAAACTCGGGGTATGAGGTAATTAGTTTAGTTTTAGTCATGTTGAATTTGAGGTGCCCCAAAACATCTGTGCGAGATGTCTTTGCTAAAAACACCCCATTCACCTGCTCAAGACATGAACAGCTTCCCAAAACACTTAAACAAACTCCAAGTTCATCACTGTATCCTACAGAACCTACAAGGTCTAAACCCTCTCTAACTCTCTGACCTCATTTTCTACCATATATTTTCACATTGTTCACCTCCCTCTGGCCACAATGGATCTCACTGTCCCTGAGAAGTGACTAGCAAGGGGCTCCTCAGCATCTCCACACACTCACTGTGCCTGGATCCCTGTGCCTGGAATACTTTGCCTAGATCCTCACATGGCTTCCTGCTCCCCATTACACAGGTCCCATTTCAGATACAGCCTCCTCCCTGTTAATCACAACAGTTATCCAAAGCAGCCCTCCCTGCCTGAGTCTGTTCTCATTTCATCACTAAAGATCTGATAAACTTAACTTTATTTGCTTCTTGTGACTACTTACTGTCTGTCTATGGTATCTACACTGTAAACTCAACAAAGTCAGGCCCCTGTCCTTGTTCATCAGCATAACCCCCAGAGCTTAGAATATCATCTGGCCCTGGCTAACAGATCAAGTTTGTTGAATGAGTAAGTGAATAGACGAATTATGATTGCAAGATGGGCTTTGCCCTCCGCCTGCCTTAGCACTGGAATAATTACAAAAATACAAAAGGTAATACAGTAATACTGACTAGTTATCTCACAAATTCCAGGAAGAATTCTACTAAAAAGATAAATAAAAAATAAAAATAAACCTCTTGAGAAGGGTAACAAAGGGGAAAGAAGAGGGGCAATGGATCGCTGTTCCTCCACAGGCCACCTGCCTCCATGATCACAAACCTGGCTGACCACCAGGAGTACCGTGCTTATTTTGTTTTATTTATTCATGCAGTCAAGTATTCACTTATTCCTTTATTGAATAAGTGACATTCACCTGATTCAAAGACTGAAACAATAGAAATAGGCTCACATGGAGAAATCCCACTTCCTCTCCTGTGATCCCCATCCACTCCACGATCCCACACCGCCTACACATACCCTTTACTGGGAAGTTTTCTACGTTTTTTGCTTTGATAAGTCTCTTATTCAACTTGTACACATATTTCATACACTGGCTGCTACAACTGTGGAATAAAAACCTTCAAGTTAGACTTTAGGATCAGGTATATTTTTAAAGATATTACTAAACTGCCTCCATACAGCATACCATTTTATCCTTAGGAAATATTTAGAATAAAAACTACCAAACCCTACTCTAAGCCCATCAGATCAGAGACTCCAAGGGTAGAAGAAAAAGAACTGGCTTTTAAAAAAAACAGACAGTTCCCACTGGCACTGTGATGATCCGTCTCTTTTGGGAACTGCTGTCCTCCCACAGAGAGGAGTGGTCCTCGCCAGTCAGAGGGAGGAAGCCACTGCTGCCCTACTGTGCAGGACGGTTTACTAGGGTAGCTGGAATCCTTGCCCACGACCCCCTATAACAATTTCTCTCCTTAAATATATAATCATACTGAAGATGATTATACACACACAAATACATTATGTGTATTTATGTGTAGATACATACACACATATACATATATGTATGTATATATACATGTATTTATACACATAATCTGTCTGGAAAAAGTCCAACCATTGTTAATATAATGAGAATAGCTTGCACAACATTGATGTAACCTGGCAGCCAAGGAAAGTGGACTGGAATGCACATGTGTGAATGAACAACAATGACTTCACTGTACCATTCAGTGGGGGTAGTGGACACCACTGAGTGAGCATGTGTACTGTGTGGCCATTGCATTCAAAATGACTGAACAAGTAGAGCAATGAATCTGCATCAAATTTTGCATTAAGCTTGAACATTCCTCTTCAGAAACTATTCAGATGATTCAGAAGGCTGAAGCCATGGGCAACTGTGATTGACAGCTTCATCACAACAATGTGCCTACTCATGCATCACATCTCATGCAGAGTTTTTCAACAAAACATCAAATCACCCAGGTGACTCAGCCCCCCTAAATCCCAGATTTGGTGCCCTGGGACATACAGCTTTTCCCAAAACTAAAATCACCTTTGAAAGTGAAGAGATTTCAAACGATCAATGAGATTCAGAAAATATGGTGGGGCAGCTGATAGTGACTGGGAGAACTGTGTGAGGTCCCAAGGTGCCTACTTTGAAGGGGACAGAGGTGTCACTGTCCCATATACAATTTTTCTTTTATCTTTTATCTCTTTCAATAAATGCCTCTATTTTTCATATTATATGGCTGGATACTTAATGGGCTGACCATTATTTATATATTTGTAAATATATACACACACTGGTGATTGGCAGCTTCACCACCACAATATGTATGTATGCATTTACATGGAATTGGATTCTCTCTGAAAAGAAATATACAAAATGGTAGCCAGGGTGAAGGGAGACTTACTTCCCCTTTAAATTGTGCACCACATGCATATATTACTACCTACTGAAAACTCCATAAAGTTACAAAAGTCTCACTTTTGCACTGAATCTGGGACAGCAGGCTCAACAATGCTGTGGTCATTTTAAAATATGTCCACAAAACACTCCTCACATCAAGAGGTGGAATCTAATTCCATACCCCATGAATACACCCCAGACTTAAGACTCACTTGTACCAAGAAATGTGGCAGATGTGATACCATGTGCCTCCTTAGCCTGGGTCATAAAGGACAGCATCCACCTGACTTGCTTCCACCCTGTGATGGCCCTTTCTAGGGAAAGCCAGCCATCATGCTGTGAGGATGCCCCGTAGTCTGTGCACATATGGAGGGGCCAAGAGGGATGCAATGTTTGAGAGAAAAGGAACTGTAGCAATATACCTTAAGACAGGGAGAGGAGTAGGTAAGAGCTCTGACAGAGCCTCAGTCTTGGGAAGAAAGGGGTAGAAAACAGGAAGTGGGAAACACAGACATAGAGGTTCTAATATAGAAGGGGAAGGAAGTTGGTAAGTTAAAAGCAAAAGATCTTACATTTTCTGTGGAGTTAAGAGTATGATAAAGCTGAAAAGGTAGAGATTTCCAACAACCACTAAAATACAGGCAAGAGAGATGGCTAGGTTACCATTCAGAAGTACCATCTTCAACAAAGTTAGATAATTCATCTCTTTAAAATTACTACTACCACCTTCACTCAAGGTAACAGTGATTTAATCACTTTTAGAGCTATCCAGAAAAATATTTCAGAGCTTTAAATTATTAGTTCACAGTTCTCAAATGTTAAAGCTTTATTTTTAATTAGTATATAAATTCCTTCTCCTTTTGAAGGCAAGAATGACTGTCCAACTTTACTTTCAGAAAACTCTTTACTATTCCTAAATCACTCTCCAAAAGGCCAGATGAATTCAATTCCTACATGGTCCATTTGCCAGTCCTTTAATTTCTAATATTATCTTTAGGAAATTACCAAAAGCTCGCCTTCCTTACATCAATTAGATTTGAACCTGTCTCTAAATTTGAGCCAATTCAATGAGTCAAGGCTTAAGTATCACACATAATTCATCTCAACGATCGTTTCCAAAGTACCTGGCATGCCAAAACACCAGAGCAAGCACTAAGGGAATAGAAGGATTTCCTAAAGACTCTTCCAATCCAAGAGGAGAGATAACTCATGTATATAAATAACTGTAATACAAGACAGATGGTAATAAACAAAACTATAAATAGCACACTAGGCACAGAGAAGAAAGTGCTTAACTGCAACTTGGGAATCAAAGGTATCACTGAAGAAATTGCATTTGAGTTGAGCTTGAAGAAAGGGAAAGCTCTGTATAAGTAGGAAAAAGCAAAACAATATCTGAGAAAATGTGAACATTTTGAATAAAGGAATACTTAGGAGGGGAGCGTAATGCCTTGACACAGATGGCATGTAATAAATGTTTGAGATGTCATAACTGACCAGAAACAGCTTTGTTTAACTAGAGTCAAAAATCAAGCATCAGGAACAATATAGCAATGTTCATTCATTTATTGCACAGGTATTTTATTGAGCACTTACAATGTTCTAGGCACTGTTCAGGGCACTACATATGTAACACTGAACAAAATACAGTCCATCTTCATGGAGCTTACATTCTAATTAGGGAGTAAACCATAAACAGATAAATACATAATATATATGTCAGATAGTGATATGGGCTAAGGTCAGAGATATCTCTCTAATAAAGTAGAATTTGAACCCAAATAAGAAGGAATGAGACAGCAAAAAATTGACACATCTACATAAACAGTATCCCCTACAGAAAAAATACAAAAGTTCTCTGAGAGTTGCTTATTAATCTGCTCAAAGAATAGTGAGAAAGCCAATATGGTAGACCAGAGTAAGCAACAGGGAGAAGGTTAAAAATGAGACCAAGGAGGTAATGAAGAATCAGATCATTAAAGACACTGCAGATCATAGAAAGACTTGTATTTCATTGTGAATAAAATGTGAATGGGATTAAACAGTCTGAATAGAGAAAAGACCTTAGGGGACCCTATGGAGGGAATGGCATAAACAAGCAGGCCCATTAACCTATAGTAGTGGTCCAGGTAGGAAGATGATGGTTTGGGTATAGGTAGCAGCAATATAGATCACAAGAAAGGGCTGGATTCAGAGTATTGATTTCAAAGGTAGAACCACCAAAATCTGGTGACAGACTGGATTATGGAGAAAGAGAAAAGACTGCAAGGTTTTGGCCTGAACACACTCAAGAGAAAATAAGGCTAGAAATAAACCTTGGAACTGGCCATAGATCATCAACCAAATTAAAGACTTGGAGTCACAGTGAGACAGTGAGACATGAGATGCTCACCTAAGAGAACTTGAGCAAATCACATCATCTCTCTTGCCACCACTCCCATGTCTATAAAATAAAGCAAACCAGGAAACTGTGCTACTCACACTAGGAAACCCATATGAGAACTCAAGGCACAATATATCTTACAAAGCTTCCCAGAAAGCTACTTGTATTAACACAGTTAGAAAGTAATTTTTTATCAGTTATGTTTATTAAAACTGTTATATAATGGAGTGGAAGAGAAAATACTGCCTGAATATCTACAAAAAAAGTTTTGAGTTTATGGGAAAAGAAGTATATTTCTTCTCAATTGGCATTTGGCATATTTTGATGGAAGAGTTTGAGAACTTCTGGTTTAAACTGTATCTCTGGGACCTACTGCTTTAATATTCTGTTTTAAACACATTTTACTGGTTTTCAACATTTCATTTCAAGTCTTCTAGTGGGCAAAACATAGAAGACATGGCTGTGGTTTGAGAATAAAATATATTCTTAAACATCTTTCACAATGTTCAAGTGTAACTGACAGAAGGTAGAATGTAGAAATGGGGGAAGATAGGAGAAAAAGGAAAAATTCCAAATATCCTAGTCTTGAAAATTGAGGAGTCAACAGAAACTGTCAAAAGTTGATGGCACAAGGACTTCTGACCAAGATGGAGGCATAGGTAAACACATTTTGCCTCCTCCCACAACCAAAAGAAGGACAACAACAAATTTAAAAACAAAAAATAACCAGAACCGCCAGAAAAATCAAACTGTATGGAAGTCCGACAACTAAGGAGTTAAAAAAGAAATGTTCACCCAGACTGGTAGGAGAAGCAGAAACAGGCAGCTGGGCGCGGACAGGATTCATGGCAAGGCAGTGACTGGAGGACCCAGACTGCCAGGCAGCTGGCAGAACAGGTGGTCCCACATTTGCACGTAGGTAAACAGGGAGGAACAACTGGGGAGGGAGAAAGACCATCAACCCAGGGTTCCAGCATGGGAAAATAAAGCCTCAAAACCTCTGGCTGTAAAAACCTGTGGAGCTGAGGTGGTGGCAGAAACTCCCAGCCTCACAGGAGAGTTTGCTTGATAGACCCACAGGGTCCTAGAATATACACAAACCCACCTACCTGGGAATCAGCAAAGGAAGAGCAAAATTAGCTTATGGGTAGTGGCAGGAGTGACTGAAAGCCAGCAGAGAGCTGAACAAGTGGCACTGTTCCCTCTCTGACCCTTCCCCCACATATAGCACCACAATGCAGACACATGGGTTACCCCACCCTCGCAAATATCTAAGGCTCCGCCTCTTACTATGTAACAGGCCCACAAAAACAACAACAACAAAAAAATGGCCCAAATGAAAGAACAGATCAAAGCTCCAGAAAAAAAAATACAATTAAGCAACAAAGAAATAGCCAATCTATCGGATGCAGAGTTCAAAACACTGGTAATCAGGATGCTCATAGAAATGGTTGAGTATGGTCACAAAATAGACGAAAAAGTGAAGGCTATGCAAAGTGAAATAAAGAAAAATACATAAGGAACCAACAGGGAAGGGAAGGGAACTGGGACTCAAATCAATGGTTTGGAGCAGGAGGAAGAAATAAACATTCAACCACAACAGAATGAAGAAAAAATAACTCAAAAAAATGAGGAGAGGCTTAGGAACCTCCAAGACATCTTTAAACATTTAACATCTGAATCATAAGGGTGCCAGAAGAAGAAGAGGAAGAGCAAGAAATTGAAAACTTGTTTGAAAACATAATGAAGGAGAACTTCCCTAATCTGGCAAAGGAAACAGACTTCCAGGAAGTCCAGGAAGCTCAGAGAGTCCCAAAGAAGGTGGACCCAAGGAGGAACACACCAAGGCACATCATCATTACAATACCCAAGATAAAAGATATGTAGAGAATCTTAAAAGCAGCAAGAGAAAAAGAGATAGTTACCTACAAAGGAGTTCCCATGACACTGTCAGCTGATTTCTCAAGAGACCTTACAGGCAAGAAGGGGCTAGAAAGAAGTATTCCAAGTCATGAAAGTCAAGGACCTACATCCAAGATTGCTCTATCCAGCAAAGTTTCATTTAGAATGGAAGGAAAGATAAAGCGCTCCTCAGATAAGGTCAAGTTAAAGTTCTTCGTCATCAAGCCCTTATTATATGAAATGTTGAAGGGAATTATCTAAGAAAAAGAAGAAAATCAAAAAAGCGAACAGTAAAATAACAACAAACTCACAACTATCAACAACCTAACCTAAAAAAGACAAAAACAAAAACAAAAATTAACTAAGCAAACAATAGAACAGGAACATATTCACAGAAAGAGAGATCACATGGAGGGTTATCAGCAGAGATGGGGAGAGGGGAGAATGGGGGAAAGGTACAGGGAATAAGAAGCATTATGGTAGGTACAAAATAAACAGGCGGAGGTTAAGAATAGTATGGGAAATAGAGAAGCCAAAGAACTCATATGTATGACCCATGGACATGAACTAAGATCGGGGAATGATGGTGGGAGGGGGGTACAGAACGAAGGGGAAAAAGGGGAGAAAGAAATGGGAAAACCGTAATAGCACAATCAATAAAATATATTTTTTTAAAAGTTGATAGGACAAGAAATAATTATACTGAAAGAAAGAGGAGGGAAGGTAGTATAAATTGGGATAATTCTCATCCTTCCCACCTTGAATGTCAACAGATAGTATATAAAAATTGATAAAAACAATACATAAAGATATAGACACATTATCTACAGTTATGGAGGCATAAAACAGCAAATCAAACAGACAAAAAATGGACAACGGATGCTCAAATTCATTAGACTCAAGGTAATGTACATTGAAATAATAATTAGATTATCTTCTTACACCCATGATACTGATAAGAAATTTAAAGGGGCTCTGACTAGAGACATAGGGGTAAAAAATGTACCTTCTTATTTGGGACTGGATATGGATATAATTTCAGAAAGCAATCTGAGATTTGTCACATCAAGATGACAGAGTAGAAAAATCCCAGCCCGCATCCCTCCACAAACAAGTAACGAACTATCCAGGAACTGTATTAATAGCTCTGGGAGGTCTCAGAAGTCCACTTAAAACCTGAGAATAACCACACAAAAAGGGTAGAAAAAAGTTTCATTTTGCCTGCATCATCCCATCTCTCAAGCCAGCATTACTCAGTACCAAGAGGAAACTCCCAAGCCCGACAGAGTTTCCCTCCTGAGGAAATGAAAAAAGAGGTGAACCACCAGCTTCCCCAGTCTTTGGGGACAGTGCACAAAGGAACTGTTTTGGTTTCACCCCACCCAGATACTGGCTTAACTAACACATCTAGAGACAGCTAGGAAAAAGGGAAGGCAGAGGCCACCAGTATCAGCCACAAGGTAGGAAAAACTGTCCCCTCAATGTCCTGCTCTGCAGAGGATCCCAGAAGCCTTCACTGCTGAGGACCTCAACAGCCCTTGCCAACACTGTGGACCTCCACAGCTTTCATCACTGAGGACTTACTCATGGACTTCCAGCTGCGTGAAGTACTCACTACTACCCAACTCTTCAGCCACCCCAGCTGTGCTGCCACGGAAACCCCAGGTCCAGGATTCATAGTGGCAGCCAGCCCCATCTTCTGTGGTTTTGTCACAACAAACCCTCACCTCCATGTGCATGCCCCACAGCTAGACCTCGAGGATACAGGTTGGCATGCTGACAGCCCAGGCCCTCACAGCTACTCACGCACCCAGATCCCGCCTAACTAATGTCACTGGCTTCCATTAGATGCATGCACCTGCAGCTGAACCCTGAAAACATACACCTGTACATGCCAAGCCCAGACTCTGTCACATGCCTAACTCCTATAGCTATGAGTGCACACTGATAGCCAAAGCCTCCAGAGCAGCACATGGGCCCATACCTGGCCCCAACTCCTGTCACTGGCCTGCACCATCACACATGCTGGCAGCTAGCACCTGCAGCTCTGTACCTGCACCTCTGTACTTGCACCTCCTAGCCCCAACTCCTGTCACAGGCTTATGCTGCAGGGCACAGAAGCAACTAGCCACACACCTGCATCTGCAGGCCCCAACTCCTGTCACCAGCCAATACTAAAGGTGTGCCCATGACACTCCTGTAGCCACATGAGTGCATATTCACTGCCCAGGACCTGTAGCTGCTCAAGTTCCTGAAGCTGGCCCTGACTCATATCACCAGCTGACATCACCACACATGACGGCATCTAGACTGTGCAACATGTTGCTGGCCCCAACTCCCTCACCTGACCTCTATCACCATGCACACAACTGCAGCCAGCCAGGGCAGCCACAATGAGGAGACTGACAGCACAGGACCCCGAAGCTTCCTGTGCACCCACAACTGACCCCAGCCCCTGCCATTGGTCCCAGACTTGCCACTATGCATGTTCCTGCAGCCAAACTGACTGCCACACAGGCACCTGCAGGTAGACTCCACTGCAGATTATGTGCACACCTTTGGCTCCCACCACCACTACTGTTCCTGTCCCTCACCACTGGAACTGCGGGCACCATCTAAGAACCTCAACACCTATTGCAGCCAACAAGTACGCTACACAGCTCTCACCACCAAGATCACAGTTACCACAGTTATGAACACCAGCTACCTGAACAAATGAGACACCATGCTCTCCCACAACAGACCTGGAGCCACCACATATCCCCACATATGGTGACTTTTACCACTAGACACAGGGCCACAGTACACTCCATTATAGTCCCATACACAGGTGAAGATCTTTCCTTACCAAATTAGTCCATAAAGTCTGGAAGAGGTGATTGATTCTTCAAATGCACAGACACCTACACAAGACTTCAGAAATCAGATAGAATCAAGAAAACACGATACCACCAAAGAAACAATGAAGAGTACAATAACTAAACTAAAAGATTCAGAGCTTGAATAGAAGGCTTAATCAAGCAGAGGAAAGAATCAGAATACTCAAGTAAAGTCATTTAAAATGATCAAGTCAAGAAAGAAAAAAATGAAAAGCAATGAAGAAAGCCTCTGGAACTTATGGAACACCATCAGGAAAAAACAATATTTACATTATGGGAACCCCAGAAGCAGACAAAAGAGAAAGGGGCAGAAAAGCTTATTTAAAGAAATAATGGCTGAAAACTCCCAAAATCTGAGAAATGACATGGACATCCAGACACATGAAACTCAAAGATTCTCAAGCAGATTTAAGCCAAAGAATACTCGATCAAGATATAACTGTAAAAATCAGAGACAAAGAGAAAATCTTGAAAGCAGCAAGGGAAAAAAAGCTCACCACATACAAGGGAACCTACATAATGTTATCAGCAGATATCACATAAGAAATGTTGCAGGCCAGGAGCGACTGGCATATGTTCAAAATACTGAAACTAAAAAAAATTTTTAAAATGCCAACCAAGAAGTTAGCCATATTTTTGGACCATAAGATGCACCTAGGTTTTAGAGGAAAATAGGGAAAAAATTTTAAAGCAAAAAATGTTGTAAAATATTTAATAACATAAATAACATAATATTTCACCAATATAAATATAAACAGAACTCAGCAGCAGCATTAACAACCATTATTCCTCCCAAATTTGGGGGCGATGTGCATCTTATAGTCCAAAAAATGTGGTACCCAGCAAAGCTCTCCTTCACAACTCAAGGTAAGATAAACTTTTCCAAACAAATACTGAAGTACTTCATTACCACTACAGCTACATTACAAAAACATGCTAAAGGAAGTTTTTTTAAGCTGGGGGGGAGGGGGCAAGGATACTAAATAGTAACATGAAATCATGTAAAAACATAAAACTTACTGGTAAAGATAAATACATAGTCAAATTCAGAATACACTAATATTGTACAAGTGGTGTGTAAACCACTTATAACTAGTATACGGTTAAAATACAAGCATATTAAAAATAATTATAGCTACAATAATTTGTTCATATATACACAATATAAAAAGATAAAAATTGTAACACCAAAAACATAAAATATCAGGGGGAGGGAGAAATAAAAGTTAAACTTTTCTATATAAACAAAGTTTTTATCAGCTTAAAATAGACATAAGTTTAGGATATTTTCTAGAAACCGCATGGTAACCACAAAGCAAGAACCTATAATAGATACACAATAAATAAAGAGAAATGAATCAAGGCATAACGCCATAGAAAAATCATCAAATTACAAAGAAAGATAGCAAAAGAGGAAAAAAGGGACAAAGGGTCTACAAAATACCCATAAAATAATTAAGAAATTGGCAATAGTATGTGCCTACCTATCAATTATTTTAAAAGAAAATGGACTAAATTCTCCAAACAAAAGACAAAGTGAATGAATGGGAGTGGGGGAGAACCAAGATCCAATTACTGCTGCCTACAAGGGGCTCACTTCAGTTTTAAGGACACACATAGGCTGAGGGTAAAATGATAAAAATTATATTCCATGCAATTGGAAACCAAGAGAGACCACAGATAGCTATACTTGGACAAAATATACTTTAAGTCAAAAACTATAATGAGAAACAAAGAAGGTCATTATAAAATGATAGAGTGGTCAATTCATCATGAGAAAATAACAGTAACAAATATATACATAGACCAGTATGACAGCACCTAAATATATATGAGGAAAGCCCCCCAAAAAACTGGAATTATCTTCTGGAGGGCAGGCCCCTTGTAGGACAGGCTCCCCTAGCTACGTGAGTGTTCCAGGAACCCATCTGTATCAGTGTACTAGCCAGTGTTGTGAGAGGCTGTGTTTGGCTTCAGTGAATTTTCTTGAAGACTCAAAGCATATGCCCATTTCATGATGGGTGACTGCCCACACCAAGTGTTCAGCCATTTTTGACCAAAAACAGCATGACCCCCCCCACTTCACCCTCCTTATTCACCCAATCTTACCCAAAGCAACTCGTTTTTTTGTTTCCCCAGATGCAAAAAGTACTCAATGGGAAACATTTTGCAGATATGGAAGAGGTGAAACAAAAAAAATAGCAGAAGCACTAAAACACATCAAAATCAATAAGTTTAAAAACTACTTTGAACAGTGGGAAAAAAATGTCTCAATGGGTGTATTGCATCAAATGGAGACTACTTTGAAGGTGACTAAAGTGTAAACATGTAAGAATAAATTCATGATTTATTATAAATAAATTCCAGTTTTCTGGAATTATTGCTACATAAAGCAATTATTAACAGATCTGGAAAAAACAGACAATAATAAAATAACAGTAATACAATAGTAGTAGGGGAATTCAACACCTTACTTTCAACAACAGTTAGAGCATGCAGACAAAATATTAATAAGGAAACATTAGACCTGAAGTATACTTTATATCAAATGGACTTAACAGACATACCAAGAATATACCATACAACAGCAATGTAAAACATACACATTCTTCTCAAGGGCTCACAGAACACTTACCAAGATGAATCATATGCTAGGCCATAAAACATGTCTTAATAAATTTAAGAAGATTGAAATTATGTCAAATATCTTTCCCAAACACAATGGTATAAAATTAGGTATCAATAGCAAGAGAAAATGTGAAAATTCACAAATAGGTAGACAATGAACAACACACTCCTGAACAGCCAATGATTCAAAGAAGGTATCAAAGGAAAATTTTTTTAAATCTTAAGAAAAAACAAAAATGGCAACACAACATACTAAAAGTTATGGGACACAGTAAAAGCAGTTCTAAGAAAAACTTATAGCAATAAATGGTACATTAATGGAAAAAACCTCATACAAACAACCCAACTTTACACCTCAAGGAACTAGAAAAAGAACAAACTAAGCCCCAAGTTAGCATAAGGAAGGAAACAACAAACATCAAAGAAGAACTAAGATAGAGACTAGAAACAAAATAAAAAGGATCAATGAAACCAAGAGTTGATTTTCTAAAAGACAGTATTACAAAACCTTACCTGAACTGAGGAAAAAAGGAAAACTCAACTCAATAAAATCAGAAATGAAAGAGACATTACAACTGATGCCACAGAAATACAACGAATCATTAGATACTACTACGCACAATTATATGCCAACAAATTTGGTAACATAGAATAAATAAATTCCTAGAAACATAGACCAATAAGAAATAAATTCCTAGAAACATATCAAAACTAAATTATGAAGAAATAGAAGATTTGAACAGACTGATAACTGGTAAGAATACTGAATCAGTAATCAAAAATCTCTTATCAAAAAGTCCAAGACCAGATGACCTCACTTGTGAATTCTACTACATATTTAAAGACTTAATACCAAAGCTTTGCCAACTCTTTCAAAAAATGAAAAGGGTGGAACTCTCTAAACCCATCTTACCAGGTCAGCATTCCCCTGATAAGAACGCCAGGCAAGGGCACTACAAGAAAAGAAAATTACAGGCCAATATCCCTAATATACGTTAAGTGCAAAAATCCTCAAAATAAGTACTAGCAAACCAAATTCAATAGCACATTAAAAGGATCGTATACCATAATCAAGTGGGATTTATCCCTGGGACACAAGGATGATTAGACACAAATCAATAAATGTGATACATCACATTAATAAAATGAAGGATAAAATCGTATGAGCATCTGGGATGCAGAAAAAAACAAAGGATGAATTTCAACATTTTCACACAATAAAATGTCTAAACAAATTAGGTACTTAAGAAATGTACCTCCAGCTCTGACCAGTGTAGGTCAGTTGGTTGGGTGTCCTCCCACAAAGTGAAAGGTCACTAGTTTGATTCCCAGTCAGGGTACAGGCCTGGGTGGCAGTTTGGTCCCCAATGGGGACTTGTACAAGAGGCAACTGATAGATGTTTCTCTCTTGCATTGATGTTTCTCTCTCTCTTTTTCTCTCTCCCTTTCCCCTCTCTAAAATCAAATAAATATTTTTAATAAAGGAAATGTACCTCCAAATAACAAAAATCATATGTGACATGCCCATAGCTAACATCATACTCAATGATGAAAAGCTGGAAGGTTTTCATCTAAGATCAGGATAAGACAAGGGTACCTGCTGTTGCCACCTTATTCAACATAGTGCTGAATGTCCTAGCCTAGAATAATTAGGCAAGAACAATACAAGACACCCAAATCAAAAAGTAGCAAACTTATCTGTTTGTAGTTGACATGATCTTATTTGTAGGAAACTAAACGATACCACCAAAAAAACTGTTAAAAGAAATAAACTAATTTAATAATATTCAGGCTACAAAATGAACATACAAAAATCAGCTGCGTTTCTAAACACTTAACAATGAGCTATCCAAAAAAATAATATTAAGAAAACAATTCCATTTACAATAGCAGCAAAAAAGAATATAATACTTAGAAATAAATTTAACCATGAAAGTGAAATTTTGTATATTGTAAAATATATACATGAAAGATATCAATGAAGGCACAAATAAATGAACAGATAGCCCATGTTTGTGGCTTAGAAGAAGTAATATTGTTAAAATGGCCATTGTAACCAAAGCAATCTACAAATTCAATGCAATCTCTACCAAAATCCCAATGGCATTTTTCACAGAAATATAAAAACCTAAAATTCATATGGAACCACAAAAGACCCCAAATAGCTAATGCAATCTTGAGCAAGAAGAACAAAGCTGAAGGCATCACACTTCTTGAATTCAAACTACAATACAGAGCTATTATAACAAAAACCATATGACATCAGCATAAAAACATGTACACGGACCAATGAACAAATATAAGATCTAAAAACAAACCCATGAATAATATACAGTCAACTGATTTTCAAAAAAGGCAACAATAATACACAACGGGGAAAAGACAGTTCTTTCAACAAAAGATATTGGGAAAATTGGCTATCCACATGAAAAGAATAAAATTAAACCATTATCTTATACCATATGCACAAATCAACTCACAATGGATAAAAGACTTGAATGTAAGACCTGAAGCTGTAAAACCCTAGAAGAAAATATAGGGTAAAAGGCCCTTAACATTGGTCTCCTCGTTAATTTTTGGGATGTGAAACCTAAAGCACAGCAGCAAAAGCAAAATAAACAAGTGAAATTACACCAAACTAAAAAGTTTCTGCACAGCAAAGAAAACAATAAAATGAAAAGGCAACCAAAAGAATGACAGAAAATATTCATAGGCCACATTTTTGGTAAGGTGGAAATATCAAAATAACACATCATACACGTTAAACTTGAACAATGTTATATGACAATTACATTTCAATAGTTCTCAAAGAAAAGAGAAACCAAACTATAAAAACTCATACAATTCAACTCAACAACAAAAAAATAAAAATAAAAATGGGCAAAGGATCCGAATAGACATTTTTCCAAAGAGAGTGTATGAATAGTCAATAGATATGTGGAAAGATACTCAACATCACTAATCATCACAGAAATGTAAATCAAAACTACAATGAGATATCATCACCTCACTAGTTAGTTATAATAGCTATTACCAAAAAGTCAGAAGTGTTGGCAAGGACGTAGAACAAAGGAAGCCGTTGTACACGTTGGCTGGAATGTAAAGTGGTGTAGTCATTATGGAAAACAGTATGGAGGGTCCGAAAAAATTAAAAATCGGACTACCATATGATCCAGCAATCCCACTTCTAGATGTGTAACCACAGGAAATAAAATCACTATCCCCAAAAGAAATCTGCACTCCTGTTTTCATTGCATCATTATTCACAGTGGTCAAGGTAGGGAAAAAACCTAGTAAGTGTCCACCAACAGATGAGGGGTAAAGAAAATGAGACACACGCAACAGGTATATCATTCAGCCTCATAAAAGAAGGAAATCTTGCCATTCATATGGGTGAATGTGGAGGGCATTATGCTAAGTAAAATAAGCCAGACACAGAAATACAACTATCACATGATCTCTTATTTGTGGAATCTAAAAAAAGAAAAAGAAAGTCAAATTCAAAGAAACAGAGAAAACTGGTGGTTACCACAGGCTGGGAGATAGAAGAAAAGAGAAGACATTGATCAAAAGGTACAAACTTTTGGCTGTAAGATGAATTAAGTTCTGAAAACCTAATGTATAGCAGGGTCATTGTAGTTAATAATAATGTATTATATACTTGAAATTCATAACAGAGTAAGTATCAAGTACTGTGGTGTACTGTACCAAGTACTGTATGGTGTATTCTCACCATACACACACAAAAAGATAACTATGGGAGGTAATGGATGTGTTAGTCTGATTTCAGTAATCATTTCACAATGTACACTTGTATCAAAACTTTATGCTGCAAAACAAGTATATACAATTCTTGTCAAAAATAAACAAATATATTGTTTAAAAAGAAAGCAATCTGAAAACAACTATTAATATAAAGTTGCATATACCCATTAATTCAAGTATCAACTCCTGGGAATCTATGGCCCAAAAGTAAAAGCACCAATGTGCAGAACAAACAAATTAAGGATGGCTATTCTGACATTATCTGAGATGAAAAAAATGGAAACAGTTAATGCTCAGCAATGCGGAAATGGCTCAATAAAACATGTCCATGGATGTTTAATTCACCATTATTCAAAGACAAGTTTCACGAGAGAAAAAGTGGATGCCTAACAATATGGAAATTTCAGAATAAAATACAGTGCACAATGGCATCCTGGGTCCTCTCCAATAGGCCACTGAGCCCAGAGATGCAGCAGCACAGTGAGGTCCAGGCGTCAGCTCTCCTTCACAGGGGAGGAGAGAAAAGTGAGGGGAAACCGGGAAAAGCACCGAAACAGAAAAGACGCTGCCTCTAGGGAATAAGAAAATTGGGGATAGGGAAAGATGGGCATGGAACTGTTGTTTATTATCATAAACTCTTGCAGATTCTTCCACTTGACTATAAGATTTACATATCACTCTGATAAAAAAATAAAAGATGTTCAAAATAAAACCCCCATGGGGCCTCCATAAATCATATTTAGTTTTTGCTGGATCAATGGCCCAAATATAATCATACATTATATACCTTAGTTTTTTAGATCTGCAACCTATTGTTCTGCCTGTTTTCTCATGTCAGTTTCCCATGACACTTAGTGGGGTTGAGGGTAAATGACTTATCCTAACTGGAAATTACCAGGAGGCAAAGATAAGCCCAGCTCACCTGACTGCTGCCAGGCTCAATGACTCTACTCATGCCACCTAATCCACATAGGGAGCATCAGAAGGACACACTGGGAGCAGATCAGGAAAAAAGGAAAAGCATTCAGTTACTATTACAACTAATGCTAATGACAGACCCTAACATTTTTTTTAATACTTGCCCTGAGCAGATCCTGTGCTAAGAGCTTGACCCATACGAACTGGTGTTACTCTGTCAACAATCGCCTGCACCACCCAAGACCTTCCCCATCTCAGATGGCAACTCTCCTATGTGCAAGAAACCGTGGAGCCATGATAGACTCCCCTTTCAACCATACTCAGGTAATCAGGAAATTCCCTTGTCTCTATCTTCACAACACGTCCAGAATACAGCCATTCTTCACCACTTACATTGCTGTAGTCGGAGCTAACTCATCTTCTATCCAGTTTACAATAGCCTCCTAGCAGTGTTCCTAAGCCCCAATTCTCTACTCCACAGCCACACTATGGTCTTAAAGCAAAGTTGATCCTTGTCAACCCTCTACCCAAGCCCTGGCAGGGCTTCCACGTCAGCGTCAGCATAAACACAAAGTTCTCAGAATAGCTCATGTCTCCTCCCTCACTGCCTACTCTCCTCCCTACGCACATCAGTCTCCACACTGTCCTTCCAGCATGCCCTGCACCCCCGGGGCCTTAGGGCCATTCTCGTAGCTAGTTGCTCCCTCCCTCCAAGGCTCTTTCCCAGACATCAGCCCCTTTGCTGAACCTCTCTTCATGAAGGCCTGTATGTGACCACCTAGCACTCCCAGTACTTCTTATCCTGCATTATTTGTTCTCTTTATCATAACATTTGTCACCTTTTTTTAGCATACTAAATGAGTTACCTATTTAGTATTTTTATCAGTTGTTGACTCTCTCCCCCACTGAGAAGTACATGCCACCAAGAATGTTGGCGTACTTTGTTTGCTGATGCACCCAAATGCCTATGACAGGGCCTCACACACACTAGGCTCCCAATAATCATTTGTGGAATGAAGAAACTAGGCCTTACATAGCAAATATTAAATAACTCAATTTGAACTAATGCTACTATAATTACCTGATCCATCAACTTTGCAAATCTACTAAGAGCAAAAACCACCTCTCCCAGAAGAGACAGTGAGAGATTCCAGCTTACCATGAATAAACTACTAGCCCAATTCTCCCACATTTATACGATTTTCAAGACTGTTTAGTGCACATACATGGGACCACATGAAATACCAAAAAATATCATCTTACAAATTTTTCAAATGTAATCACAAGAAAATAAATTTATATTCTCTCAATGCACAAATGTATGTAGCTAATTCTTTACAAAATTTTTCTCAATACCCTGACATACAGGCAGATTTCCTTCCCCAATGTCTGTTCCATTATTTTATAAAATATTACAGAAGACCGTTACTTCCAGGATCATCTCTGATATTGATAAATGATTATTACTCATGAACCAACAGCCTCGTTTCTTCCATCATATTACGCTAGGATAGGTGACCATTTGTCTTATTTCTATTTATCATGTTCTGCTTTCCATATATTTCACCAAATTTTGGAGAGGTTCTTATGAAAAATATGACCAAAGTATTTGTTCCACCCTTACTAATATATAAAGACATAAAAGGAGAAATGTGTATGCAAAAAGGTAAATTCAGTCCAGTCAGGGAAATTTCTCCTTTATTTTAAAAAGCATATCATTAATAAAGTGATAGGTCTAACACAAAACTTGTGACAAGTGCACCTAAATATCCAACTTACTATTCTCATAACTACAAATATGTTCTGCAATATGTTTTGTGTGTTAATTTTAATTGCAGGTCTCAAAAAACATGATTAGTAGTAGCAGCATTTGAAAAGCTGGTGTAACTTTCACTTTTGGAGGAATAAAATCATAATTAAACACTATAGAAATCCTTTTTGCTCCAGAACAGCTAAAAACATTACCATATCACAAGAGTATACTATATTCAGTTTTTCTTTTGAGCATTTTTATAGCTTAACCCTCAGGGACATCATCTGCAACAAAGGAGCAGAAAAGAGCACAGCACTGTAAAATTATTTCTTTCCCAAGGTCTCATAATTTGAACAGAGCACATTTTTTAATTGCACAATTTTTAATATGATTTATATTTGTACAGTTACTGTGCAGCCACACGGGTATCACAAAGCTTCAAGGAGCCCATCATGTGGACCAGTTTGGCCTGCTACTAGTCTCCAGAGGAACCCTATACTGCACAGTGCTGAATAATCACTGGGGACCTGGAACTTCACAGTGCCCCCCCCCCCTGAGTGCAAGGTGCTACCCAGCGGGGGAATGGTGCAACCCCTTCTGCAGCCTGGACACCCAGGCTGTTCTTATCTGCCCCCACCTACTTGATGGACCCTTGTTGGCACCTCCCACTCCACCCAAAAGAGTTCAAATAGCTCTGCACAATATGGTGAACGAGGGTGGATTTTGTGAGCATGTTGCAGCCAACTAAAAAGAAAGCATCCTGGGCCCCACCACCAGGTGAAAACCACTCCTGTGACTGACAGGCGAAGGCAGTCACCTTCACTAAGAAAAGAATGTGTTTCTCAGAATGTATTTACTTACTCTTTTGGGCAGTGTGTAACTAAATACATTGCCCATTTGGGCTAATATTAAAGCACATGAGTGTAACAACAGATCATCAGTTTTTATCAGTTACTGAACAATAGTCATCTATGGACTATTTTCTGAAGGTTTTATGCTTAGCCCTGCCCAGGTGGCTCGGCTGGCGGAGGCTTTGTCCCACACACCAAAAGGGAGCAGGTGAAATCCCCAGTGGGGGCATGAACAGGAGGCAGCCAGTCGATGTTTCTCTCTCTCTCCCTCTTTGTCTCTCTCTCTCTCTCTCAAATCAATAAAAAACATATCCTTGGGTGAGGATTAAAAAAATAAATACACAGAGTTTTAAAAATAAAGATTTTATGCTTAGAAAGTAATTTGATCTTCATAACAACCCTTTGTCACCCCCATCTTACAGCTAAGGAAGCTGAAATACATTAAATAAGTTGCCTGTGTTCACAAAGGGGCATTTTTTAACATTTACTCAAACATATAATCATTTTTAAGTATAAAAACAGATGTTTAGGAATTCTGAGAAACTAAACAAAAACTGCTGCTGATAAAGAATGAGCAAAAATACCCAAGAGAATACGATGGAACTCAGATGAAAGAAGACACCAAAGACAGAGAGGAGAGAAGTGGAGGAGGAGGCAGGACTGACCCGGGAAGGACCAGGGCAGACCCTCCACCAAACCAATCATCACAGAAGCCCAGGACACAGCACACCCTCCCCTCTCTGAGCGCCACAATGCACAACCCTGGAACAAACATTAACACAGCAAACACACACTATTTTATTTTAAAAACTGCTAAGACTAACAAGTACCCTCTATTATGCAAAGTACAAGCTGAGGAAACTAGTTGCCCCTTTTTCTCAATATCTACATGTAACTGTTTTTTTTTTAAGTTGTTATTTTTAAAAAATCAAATTAGTAGGACAAGTGAACATCACATTTTTATTTCAAGTATCACCCACAGAGCCCCAAATTGAAAGATCCATATCAAGAATAATTTATATGAAACATTGATATCACCGTGTGATATCATAAAAATCATTTTTTTAATTATACCAAAACTTTCCATGTCTGAGAAGTTCCATCACAGATCCCTTTCTTCTCCAGGGTCTATTTTCTAAAGTGTGCTACACATCTTTTCTTGGAACAAAAAGTCCATCGTTCTGAAGTGGCTTCCCTCCTACACTTCTGTTGTTAAGGTGACCTTAAGAGGAGGTTAGATATGATAGCTGGTTTCTTTTTTATACGTTCACAGAAAATAAAAAGCTGGTGGCTCTCTAGAAGCTCACATATAGTTCTTTCTGCTGGAATATGAAACAGCCTCAAATCAGGCAACCTATGCTTCATATACTCAATGTTGTAAGTTCGTAAGACTAAAAAGGGAGAGATGGCTCTGCAGCGGAATGGGCTGAGAGCGGTTAAGATGCTGCAGTGCTGAGTGGAAAGCAGAGTGTTGGATATCCTCCCTTTTCTGCAGGTGGGACCGCCACTGTCTGATATCCTGCAAAGCAGGTGCTAAAGGAAGTAGCACTAAAGGAAGTAAAACTCCCTACACTAAGGATCAGGGTCAGGACTACCTCGGCACCATGTCAGGCTCAGAGCCTCTTCACAGAGCTGAGCCCCATGATCAATTCCTTATACATCACATGGGCACAGCAAAGCCACAGTGCTCTGAAATTGCTGAAACGGCCCTTTCTCACCTGAAATTCCTTGCCTCCCTGCTCTTGGTGCATATGCCACAAGTCTCAGACAGGCAATCTGAACCAAATTCAGTCCTGCAGATGTTTTGTGTGTGCCTCACACTACTTAAAACCCAGGAAGTTACACACACATTTAAAATAATTGGATTTCGGACTTCAGTTGGGGAAAAAACAAATACACAAATTAGGCCTGGTGACAAAAGACTCAGACTCCTGAAGGCACCAACCCACAGGCCCTGCAGGTGTGCACTGTGCACCACAGCCCAGGACACTTCACCTACTCAAGTCACCTGCTCAGGGCCGCAGAACACACTGGTCTTCAGTAACTCTGGAGAGCACCCCAGTGTTTGTTCAGCACCCCTGAAACAACCAGTAACCTTCTGCTCATGAGTTGGAAGGTACGTTTCAGTTACAGTGGGTGCTGGATCTTCACCTAAACTGGTTTCTAGTTTACTTCTATTTGTTTTTAATCTGGCTAGCTCTAAATAAGACCACAGGAAACCTCTTTATATTTTAGTTAGACTTAGTCATACTTTTTAAAAGAAAAAGGAAACAGTGCCACCTAACTGTGAAGCAGACTTTTTCTTAGGGGATTTTTTACTCCACAGTAATTGTCAATCATACCATTTATTTCCAATTAATTTTCACCTCAAATGACTCAATATAATATAGCAAAGAAAGCTCAGCATTGCCATTTTCTCAAAAGCTAGCAAAATGTCAACTTTCACCAAACTTGTATCTTAGAAAATAACAAACTCAAACTCATTTAAGTAAGAGAGTTAATAGGGAATTAACAGAGTAAATTTTATTCAGCTAATCTTAAGAAGATCTTTCATGTGAATATTCTTTGTATGATATATTGAAATATTTAGAATATTAATCATTTTGATTCCCTCGTAGAACCATTTCTTCTATTACAGAATTGTGACCTGCCAAACACAATGTTTTTATTTGATTAAAGATTTTTAAACAAAAACAAAGGCAGAACTCCTAAACACTCTGGCTAGGAGCTAATGGCCACTAATACCTCTGACCTTGAGAAATCACTGCATAGCAATGTCAGCATGTATTTTTAAAAAATAACTGAAATCGATAGGAATGCGTTCTGAAAGTATAAAGTACTGCAGAAATACCAAACTTTAAAAGCACACCTTTATAGTGCTAAAAAGAAGTGTGGGGTAAGATTATCCTAAGTTAGAATGTTCTGCAATCACAACCTTGAAAAGTTCTTTTATGTTAAGTCTACCAAATATTAGACTATCGATAAGCCTTTCAAAACTCAAAGAGTGAGCCTTAAACAATTTAATATGCCAATCTTCTGTGCTTCCTTTACTTCTGGTTTTGTTGTAAATCCATTATTAGTTGATAAACCATTGAATGTGTTCTACCCAGGTGTTTCTACAATTAGCCTATAGATAGATATAGAGTGAAACAAGATAAAAGACAAAAAAAGTAAAAGAAAGGCCAGAGATCATATCAAATAAGAATGACTGTAAAAATCTGTGGGTCTGATTTTTGTAAACTACTCAGGAAGCCTACCACAAAGCTTAGCACATAAAGGCAATGATCAAGAAAATGACTTAATGCTCAACCCCAAAATCAATACATACTTCCTGGGAATTATAATCTACAGACAGGTTCAGAGAGGCACCAGTCTTCGAACTCCTTCCTCAATGGAGGCAGTGACAGAGGCTAAACCCACTAAGCCAGGCTCTGACATTCCCATGTTTCCTCATCCTCACACTTGAGCATCAAAAGCCTGGACTAGGACACACTTGTAAGTCACCTGATGGGTTAGCCCACTCTCACCTCCCTTGCATTATAAAAAGACTTCATCAGGCCACAAGCCCTACTCTTTAAGCACAATCTTAAATTATATGTGATTCTAATTATGCAGCAGCGAGGAAACTGAACTGAAAGAAGTATATGTCTTTATATCTCTCATAGACAGTAATGGTCATCAAATCAATAATAAACCCAAAATTGTCATATACAAGTGTGAGTGAGGGTGTACAATATCAGTACATGACTCGTATTTAATTTTTAATCCTTGTAAGACAACTTACAGACACACTTTATATTCATCTTATATATTAAATTTTGTTCTCCGAATGTTAAGAGTTGTCAAACACCATTAAAACAGCACCTTGTGGCCCTGGCTGGTGTGGCCCAGTTGGTTGGAGCACTGTCCCATAACCAAAAGATTGTGGGTTGCATTCCCAGTCAGGGCACATACCTAGGTTGCGAGTTTGATCCCAGTCATGTATGATCCCCTGTCTGGGTGTGTACAGGAGGCAAACAATTGATGTTTCTCTGTCACATCAATGTTTCTCTCTCCCCTCTTTTAACTCTTCCTCTCTCTCTCAATGCAATGAAAAAATGTCCTTGGGTGATGATAAAAATAAATAAAACAAAACAGTACCTTGTGGAAATTTGAATTCTTGTTGCTTCTTACATCATATTCAAGCCTTAAGAATGTACTGAAACCCAACCCCAGCCCCATTCTCACCCCAAATCTCAAAATTTACCCCGAGCAACAACTGAACTGGGCAAGAAGGCAGCCTATAAGATGCATATAAAGCGCAAATGAAGAGAAAAAATAGTTTCCATACAAGGACTCGTGTATTATAGCCAAATTACATATGGGTATACCCTATGTACTAAAACAAACTTACTTTCTCAATTTCTATTACAAAATAAAAAAAAAGGAATAGGCTACTGCAAAGGTGAGAGTCTCACCTGACATTCATATGTGTGAAAATCCTATTTATGCTTCTCCAAGTCTTCAGCACAACTCCATTTTATATATAATCAAAAAGCATTGTCTTTCCCAGGATGCACCTATGAGTAAATTGAAGAAAGGTCTTACTTTGTTTTGTGTTAAACTTTAGCAAATACTGCTCACATTTTGGAAAATTATGTCATTGAGCAGAACGCTACTCAAAGACCCCCCTTCTGTGACGCAAGCCCACTGTGACAGCACTTGTATTGGTCACTTTCACATATAGGTGAATGTACACATGGGTACAAGCATCCAACTACTTCACTTTATTTTCTAGACTAATCATGTACAAACACTTTGAAATACCTATCATTTTATTATAAAGTGCCTTCCATTTTATTTCTCTATTTTATTATATATGGGCATTATATTGACTTTTTCAAAAGTATGTATAGGTAAGTTATTTACCTATTAATTTCATTTCAAGATACTAAGGGGGATGTTCCAAATATGTTATCAAAGGGTTGATAAAGTTGAAACCCCTGATCTACATATAACATTCATGAACATTCTTCCACTTTGGATCTTCCTATAAATAAGTGAAAAAGAAATAGGGGTGACAGGTGCACCCCAGGCCATTCATTTAAACATTTATTTTATGCCTGGCAGGGGGTGGGGATAAGTTCAAACCCTGGAAACAAAAATAAATTTAAAAATTCAATTTTCTGTCCCCTCTTTAAAAGATTTCCTTATTTTTAGCCCTAGAGGAAAGTTCATCATTGCTCGTAGGGAAGTGTATCCTGAGGAAGGATATAAAAGGGACCTATGCATTTATTTAATTTTAGAAACCTTTATTATGGAAATTTTGAAGTAAATTAGATAAAAATCAGAATGATTTAAAGAACACGAGTGAATTAAATCATCTTTCAAAATAATTTATAAACTACATCTTTTTACTTTCAGTCTTGACTGACATTTTTAGTAATTTAGCCTGAGGAAAAGTTGGAGAACTTTTTTAATGCTCATACTGAAGGGCCTATTTATTTTTCAGAATTCTTTATCTTCACTTGACATACAATACTCAGTGAGAACGCTCAAAGATGAGGACAGAGATTTTCAATTTTCAAAAAGTGAACCTATCTTGTGTCATATACTAACAGTGACCACATAAACAGTACAGATGTAACACAATCCTAAGGACATCACTCATCCCTACAAGAGGCTGATGAAGACTTTGGCTGCCCCTTCCTCTGTGACACACGCTCTCAGAGGGAGAGCCGTATGATCAAGCTGACAAAGACCAGAACTGGTATAGAGGTAACTTCACCCTGCCACTGGGCACCCTTCCACACCCAGCTTCTCATGCACACCTGTGCAGCAGAGCAATAAGGCTTGTCAGTTAGGGACTCGGCGGGGATAGTCTCACTCTCAACAACTTTCAGAAAGCACGGCCGTCCTCCTGTCAACACAGGCACTGACATTTTTCACACATCTCTTGTAGAGTCCGAAGGCCCACTCACTAACACGTCCATTCCCTCCCAGCTTTATTTCCTGGGCAAAAAGGACACAGTACCCAGTGCCAGTGCCTGGCACACAGTAGGTACTCAAAAATGCTGCTCAATGAATAAATACAGAATAAACCAGTGCATCTTTTCTAATGTGATACAGAGAAGCCTCAAGTTTGAATACGCATCCCTGGGTGTGAGTGTCCTCGGGGCAGGACCAGCACCTCAGGGTCTGTTTGGCTCCTTCTCCCCTCCCACAGCCGCGCACGTCCTTGGTCAAAGTAGACATTAAATAAGTGCATATGGAATACATGAACATAGTCTTACTTAGCAGCTACTTATACTGCTGGATACATAATTCCCAACTGTGCAAGCACACAAAGAATTACTATTCTGGAATAAAATTTGCCAAGCCATTGAACATAACTATACTGCAAAATGTGGCCATGAAAATGAAGGTAAACATGCTATAATAGAAAAACACGTGGACTAGGGTTCAGGAAACTCAAGTCACGGTTCCAACTCTGTCTTTACTCAGATGGGTAAACATAGACAAATCAGGTCTTTTCACTGTCCTTTCATTTTGTCAACTCTGCAATAAGGGGTCTGGATTAAAAATATACGTTACAAGGTTTTTTTTTAATCCTATCAATAGAAATTCAAAAGGTAGGTAAAGGGCATAAAACCATAATAAGATAGAACTCAAAACCAAGTAATTTTATATATTTTTCTTACCAACATGGTTAAATTTCAATTACTTTACAATTTGTTTTAGCTTTCAAAGTGCTATTAATTAATTTATGTCTTTGCCACAGTTTAACAGTAGTGACAGTTGTATTTGGCTAGGCATGTAAAGACAGAATATACAAGTACCACCTACTATCATTAAGAAATATATTTTTGAGACATGAGTAGAGTTCCGGCCAAGATGGAGATGCAGGTAGAAACCCTTTGCTTCCTTGCACAACCAAAAGAAGGATAACAACCAATCTAAAATCAATAAACAACCAGAAGTGCCAGAACATCTTACTGCATGGAACTCCAACAACCAAGCAATTGAAGAAACAGTAAAACAGAACAACCACACCAGTAAGAACCCAGGGCGAGGTGGCAGACTGCGCGAGTGAGGTCAGCTGAGAGAAACCCCAGCAAGGCAGAGGACTTTGTGGGCGGGGCTGACTCAATGGGAAACTCAGGGCTGACTGTGGACTATGCAGGGGTTGCCCCAACCAGAGAAACTCCCAGTCTCACAAGAGAGTTCCTTGGAAAGGGGGCTGGAGCCCAGCAGGCAAGCTGCATTGTTCCCTCTGGCCCCTCCCCCACAGGCAGTGCTGAAGCACAGCAAGGAGGGTTGCCCCTATGGGGTGAATACCTAAGGCTCCACCCCCTGAAAACTTAACAGGTGCCCTGAACAAAGAAATAGGGACCAACTGAAAGAATAGAGCAAAACTTCAGAAAGAGAGCTAAGTGAGGAGGAGACATCCAAACTATCTGATGGAGAATTTAAAGCCCTGCTAATCAAAATGCCCACAGAACTGATTTAGCTTGGTCAAAAAATGAAAGAACGAATGAAAGACACCCAACATGAAATAAAGCAAAATACTCAGGGAACCAACAATTAGAGGAATGAAACCAGGACTCAAAGCAATGATTCAGAACAAAAGGAAAAAATAAACACCCAACCGGAACAGAATGAAGAAACAAGAATTCAAAAAAATGAAGAAAGGCTGAGGAACCTTTGGGACAATCTGAAACGTTCCAATATGCAAATTATAGGGGTGCCAGAAGGAGAAGAACAACAGCAAGAAACTAAAAACTTATTTGAACAAATAATGAAGGAAAACTTCCCCAATCTGCAAAGGAAATAGACTTCCAGGAAGTCCAGGAAGCCTAGAGTGTCCCAAAGAAGCTGGCCAAAGAGGAACACACCAAGGCATATCATCATTAAGTTACCAAAAATTAAGGATAAGGAGAGAATGTTAAAAGCAGCAAGAGGAAAGGAGACAATTAGCCACAGAGGAGTACCCATAAGGCTATCAACTGATTGCTCAAAAGAAACCTGGCAGGCAAAAAGGGGCTGGAAAGAAATATTTAAAGTCATGAATGGCAAGGACCTAAATTCAAGATTACTCTATCCAGCAAAGTTTTCATTTAGAATAGAAGGGCAAATAAAGTGCTTCCCAGATAAGGTCAAGTTAAAGGAGTTCATCATCACCAGCCATTATTATATGAAATGTTAAAGGGACTTACCTAAGAAAAAGAAGATCCAAACTATGAACAGTAAAATGACAACAAACTCACAACTATCAACAAATTAACCTAAAAGAAAAGAAAAACAACAAAAACAAAACTAAGCAAATAGAACAGGAACAGAATCAGAGAAATGGACATCACATGGAGGAATTTCAGTGGGGAGGTAGAAGAGAGAAATATGGGGGAAAAGGAACACGGTAGAATCACATAATTGGTAGGCATAAAATAGATGGGGAGAGATCAAAAAAGGTATAGGAAACAGAGAACTCAAAGAACTTACATATACAACCCATGGACGTGAACTAAGGGCAAGGAGTAATGCTGGAGGGTTGGGGGGTGCAGGGCAGAGGGCGGGTAAAGGGGAAAAATTGGGAAAACTGTAATAGCATAATCAATAAATATACTTAAAAAGATTTTTTAAAAAATTAAAAAAAAAACAGCCCTGTCTGGTGTGGCTCTGTGGATTCAGTACCGGCCAGTGAATCAACGGGTCACTGCTTCAATTCCCAGTCACGGTACATGCCTGGGCCGTGGGTCTGGGATGCAGGCCAGGTCTCCAGTTGGGGGCACATGAGAGGCAGCCACACACTGATGTTTCTCTCCCTTTCTTTCCCTCTCCCGTTCCCTCTCTCTAAAAATAAGTAAATACAATCTTTAAGAATATATATAAATTTTTAGAAAACAAAAGAAAAACGGGTTTAGAATTGATTAGAAGTCCGTTCAAGCTAGATAGGTTCTTTTTTTATTCATATTTTTTATAACTTTATTTTTATTTTAATAATTTATTTTTTATTGTTTTTCTATTACTATTTATTGCCCTTATACCCTCTTCCATCTCCACCCACCACCCTTGCCCCTGCAATCACCACGTTGTTTCCTGTGTCCATGAGTTTCTTCTCCTTTTTTTCTTTTCTGCTCAATCCGTCAACCCCTCAATGTATCTCCTCCAGAGCTGTCAGCCTGCTCTCCATTTGTGAGTCTGTCTGTACTTTGCTTGTCAGTTCACTTTGTTCATTAGCTTCCATTTATGAGTAATACCATGTGGTATTTGTCTTTCTCTAACTGGCTTATTTCACTTAACATAATATTCTCCAAGTCCATCTACGCTGTTGCAAAGGGTAAAATTTTATTTTTCCTTTGTTTTTTACTTTTTCTTTTTTTAACGGCCAAGTAGTTTTCATTCCTCTGGGTAAACATCCCAAAGTTGTTTTATCCACTCATCTACTGATGGACAGTTGGGTTGCTTTCATATTGTGGTGACTGTAAATAACACTGCAATGAACACAGTGGTGCTTATACTGAATTAGTGTTTCAGGTTTCTTCAGATGTAAGTTAATAACTTTTTAAAATAAAAATGTTTAGAATGGATATTTTTTAAAATTATTTAAATTTTATTTTAATTGTTGTTCTTGTACAGTTTTCTGTCTTTTACTCCAATCCCAGCCCACCACCCCAGCCCTCCTCACCTCCCTCCCATTTCCACCCCTCTAGGTTTTGTCCATGTGTCCTTTATACTTGTTGATCTAAACCCTTCCCCTTTTCCCCTAAAATACCCTCCCCTCTCCCCTCTGGTGACTGTCAGCCTGTTCCCAATCTCAGTGACTTTGGTTAAATTATGCTTCTTTGTTTGTTTTGTTGATTAAGTTCATGTTAAAGGTGAGATCATATGGTATTTGTCCTTCAATTCCTGGCTTATTTCGCTTAGCATAATGCTTTCCAGTTCCATCCATGCTGTCACGAAGGGTAGGAGCTCCTTCTTTCTTTCTGCTGCATAGAATTCCATTGTGTAAATGTGCCATAGTTTCTTGATCCATTCATTTACTGATGGGCACCTAGGTTGCTTCCAGCACTTGGTTATTGTACATTGTGCTACTATGAACATTGGGGTGCATAGGATCTTTTGTACTGGAATTTCAGTACAAAAGAATTTCAGTTCTTAGGATACAATCCTAGCAATGGGATGGCTGGGTCAAAAGGTAGATCCATTTTTAGTTGTCTTAGAAAATTCCATACTGTTTTCCATAGTGGTTGTACCAGTCTGCAATCCCACCAACAGTGCACTAGGGTCCCCTTTTCTCCACAACCTCTCCAACACTTGTTGGTTGTTGCTTTGCTTATGATGGCCATTCTGACTGGTGTGAAGTGGTATCTCATTGTGGTTTTCATTTGCATCTCTCTGATAGCTAGAGATACTGAGCATCTTTTCATAAGTCTCTGGATGCTCTATATGTCCTCCTTGGAGAAGTGTCTGTTCAAGACTTTTGCCCATTTTTTAATTGGGTTACTTGTCTTCTTAGAGTGGAGTCATGTAAGTTCTTTATACATGTTGGAGATTAAACCCTCGTCTAAGGTACCATTGGCAAATATATTTTCCCATACGGTTTGTTCTCTTTTTATTTTAATACTATTTTCTTTAGCCGTGCAGAAGCTTTTTATTTTGATGAGATCCCATTTATTTATTCTTTCCTTTATGTCGCTTGCTTTAGGGGACATATCAGTGAAAATGTTGCTGTGTGAAATATCTGAGATTTTCCTGCCTATGTTCTCCTCTAGGACTTTAATGGTGTCATGACTTATATCAAAATCTTTTATCCACCTTGAATTTATTTTTATGTATGCTGAAAGCTGGTGCTCAAGTTTCATTTTTTTACAAGTAGCTGCCCAGTTCTCCCAACACCACTTGTTGAAGAGGCTATTTTTACTCCATTTTATGTTGCTGCCTGCTTTGTTGAATATTAATCGACCGCAGAGACTTGAGTTTATTTCTAGGCTCTCTGTTCTATTTCACTGGTCCATGTGCCAGTTTTTATGCCAGTACCAGGCTGTTTTGATTATAGTGGCCTTTTAATACAGTTTGGTGTCAGGTATTGTGATCCCTCCTACTTTGCTCTTCTTTCTCAAAATTGCTGCAGTTACTCGGGGTCATTTATGGTTCCATATAAATTTTTTAAGTGTTTGTTCTAAATCTGTAAAACATGCCATTGGTACTTTAATAGGTATTGCATTGAATCTGTAAATTGCTTTGGGTAGTATGGACATTTTGATGATGTTAATTCTTCCAATCCATGAACACAGTATATGCTTCCATTTGTTTGTGTCTTCCTTGATTTCTTTCTTCAGTGTTGTGTAGTTTTCTGCATACAGGTCTTTTACCTCCTTGGTTAGGTTTATTTCTAGGTATTTTATTTTTCTTTTTCCTATATTGAATGGGATTTTTTTTTCTTGATTTCTGCTTCTGCTGTTTCATTGTTGGTATACAAAAATACCTTTGATTTCTGGATATTGACTTTGTATCAGGCTGTATGGCCAAATTGATTTATTAGGTCAAGCAGCCTTTTGACCAAGTCTATAGGACTTTCTATGTACACTATCATGTCATCTGCAAACAATGACAGTTTTGTTTCCTCCTTTCCAATTTGGATGCCTTTTATTTCCTTTTCTTGTCTAATCGCTGTGGCTAAGACTTCCAATAGTATATTAAAGAGAAGTGGTGAAAGTGGACAACTTTGTCTTGTTCCTGATCTTAGTGGAAAAGATTTTAGTTTTTGTCCATTGAGATGATGTTGGCTGTAAGTCTCTCATATATGGCCTTTATTATGTTGAGGAATGCTCCCTCAATTCCCACTTTGCTGAGTGTTTTTATCATTAATGGCTGCTGTACCTTATCAAATGCTTTTTCCAAATCTATTGATATGATCATGTGATTTTTGTCTTTGCTTCTGTTTATGTGATGTATTACATTTACTGATTTGCCAATGTTGAACCATCCTTGCATCCCTGGGATGAATACCACTTGGTCATGATGTATGATCTTTTTAATATATTGTTGGATGTAGTTTGCCAATATTTTGTTGAGGATTTTAGCATTTATGTTCATCAGCAATATTGGCCTGAAGTTTTCTTTCTTTGTTGTGTCTTTATCTGGTTTGGGGATTAGGATGATGCTGGCTTCATAAAAAAAAGTTTGGAAGTCTCACATCATTTTGCATTTTTTGGAATAGTCTGTCAAGGATAGGGGTTAGCTCTTCCTTAAATGCTTTGTAGAATTCTCCTGTGAAACCATCTGGTCCAGGGCTTTAGTGTGTCGGGAGTTTTCTGATTACTGCTTCAATTTCTGCTGTTATTGGTCTATTCAGGCTTTCTGCTTCTTCTTCATTGAGTTTTGGGAGATTATATTTTTCTAGAAACGTGTCCATTTCACCTAGGTTTTCAAATTTCTTGGCATACAGTTCTTCATAGTAATTTCTTACAATCCTTTGTATTTCTGTGGTGTCAGTTGTAATCTCTCCTCTTTCATTTCTGATTGTGTTTATTTAGGTCCTCTCTCTTTTTTTCTTGATGAGCCTGCTTAAAGGCTTGTCAATTTTGTTTATCTTTTCAAAGAACCAGCTCCTGCATTCATTGATCCTTAGAATTGTGCTTTTACTCTCTATGTCATTTAATTCTGCTCTGATCTTGGTTATTTCCTTCCTTCTACTTGCTCTGGGCTGTCTTTGTTGTTGTTCCTCTAGTTCTTGTAGGCGTAGGGTTAAGTTGTTTGTTTGAAATGCTTCTATCTTTTTTAGGTAGGCCTGTATCGCTATGAACTTCCCTCTTACGACTGCCTTCACTGTGTCGCATAAGTTTTGGGTCTTTGAGAGTTCATTGTGGTTTGTTTCCAGAAACTTTCTGATTTCCTCCCTAATTTCATTCTTGACCCATTCATTGTTTAATAGCATGCTATTCAATCTCCATGATTTTGAGTGTTTTGGGTTTTTCCCCTTGGGGCTGGTTTCTAGTTTCAGTCCCTTGTGGTAGGAGAAAATGCTTGATATGATTTCAATTTTCTTGAATTTGCTGAGGCTTGTTTTGTGTCCTATCATGTGGTCTATCTTTCACAATGTTTCATGTGCATTTGAAAAGAATGTGTATTTAGTTTTTTGGGGATAAAGGGCTCTCTATATATATATCAGTTAAGTCCATTTCATCTGGAGTGTTGTTCAATGCCACAATACCTTTGTTGATATTTTGTTTGGAAGATCTGTCCATTTTTGACAGTGGGGTGTTAAAATCCCCTACTATAATTGTGTTGCTGTCAATATCTTTCTTGAAGTCCTCAAAGATTTTCTTGATGTATTTAGGTGCTCCTATGTGGGGTGCATATATATTTACAATGTTTATATCTTCTTGCTGGATTCTTCCCTTGAGTACTATGAAGTGACCTTCTGGGTCTCTCTTTATGACTCTTCTTTTGAAGTCTCTTTTGTCTGATATGAGTATTGCTACCCTGGCTTTTTTTTCCTGTCCATTTGCTTGGAAAATTTGTTTGCAGCCCTTCACTTTGAGTCTGTATAGGTCTTTTGTCCTGAGGTGGGTCTCTTGTAGGCAGCATATGTGTGGGTCATGCTTTCTTATCCATTCAGCTATTCTATGTCTTTTGATTGGAGGATTTAATCCATTTACATTTAAGGTCACTATTGATAGGTACTTATTCATTGACAATTTCGTACCTGTGTTCCTCTCTCTCTCTTTTCCTTCCTTTCCTTAAAGCAGTCCCTTTAGTATCTCTTGCAGAGCTGGTTTGGTAGAGGTGTATTCTTTTAGACTTCTTTTGTCTGGGAAGCTCCTTATTCAGCCTTCTATCTTGATTGAAAGCCTTGCTGGGTAAAGAACTCTTTGTTGCAGGCCTTTGGTTCTCATTACTTGGAATATTTCTTGCCATTCTCTTCTGGCTTGGAGTGTTTCCATTGAGAAGTCAGCTGCTAACCTTATCAGGGGTTCCTTGTATGTTACTTCTTTTTTCTCCCTTGCTGCCTTTAAGATTATCTCTTTGTCTTGGAATTTTGCCATTTTAATTATGATGTTTCTTGAAGTGGGCCTCTTTGGGTTCCTCTTGAATGGGACTCTCTGTGTTTCCTGGATTTGTGTGACTTTTTCTCTCATCAGATGTGGGAAGTTTTCCATCATTACTTTTTCAAATAGGTTTTCTATCCCTTGCTCTTCTTCTTCTCCTTCTGGTATCCCTATTATATGGATATTATTGCATTTCATATTGTCTTGCATTTCTCTTAATCCCTCTTCATTCTTTCTGAGCCTCTTTTCCTTTCTTGCCCTTTCTGGGTGTTTTTTTTCCACTTGGTCCTCCAACTCGCTGATCCGTTCTTCTGCTTCATCAATTCTGCTTTTCATTCCTTCCACTGTGTTCTTCAGTTCAGAAATTGTATTCATTTCCTCTTCACCCTTGTTGATAGTTCCTATTTCCTTTTTCATACTGATATATTTTGCAGTGAGTTCATCGTAGCTTCCCTGTAGTTTCTGGTAGCTCTTTGAGAGCTCATGGAGCTTCCTGACAACCATTGCTTTAAACTCAGTTTCTGATAGTTGATTTGCCTGCATTTCATTTAGCATTCTTTCTGGGGCTTCCTCCTTTCCTTTCATTTGGGGATTGTTTCTTTGTCTTCCCATTGTTTGTGAGACTCTTCTTGTTAGCCTCATCTTCTTAAATTGATCTGTTCTGGCTCCCTGAGTTTATGGTGTGAACTTCTGTGGTAGAATACCTGTGAGATTCAGTAGTGCAGTCTCCTTCAGGTATCCCAGTATTCACAGCTTCCAGTCTCAGCTGTTGGGATGCCCCCTCTTTGGGTCCAACTCTGGTTTTTTCACAGTTCCGGGGTTTTTTTGTTTGTTTGTTTGTTTTTGTCTCACTTGTGGGTATTCAAAAAGAGGAAAGAAAAAAATGAAAAAAGATAAAAAAGAGGAAGGAAGAAGAGATGAAATTGGAAAGAAAGGAAGAAAGAATAAAACAAGAAAGAAGTAAAGAGAAGCAAGAGGAATTGAGGGATAAAAAAGATAAAATTTTTTTTTAATAATTTAAAAAATATAATTAAAAAACAAAACAAAAAAAAAAAAAACCTCTTGCTGGTTTCAAACTTGCCAAGCCAGTTTTTGGTCCTGCTGGCTACAACCAGCCAAGGAGGTGACAGTATCACTTTTCTCCCTGTTCATCACTCAGTCAGCTTTGGGCTACTCTCCCTAGGGCTAGCCTGGCGCCTCTCCAAGCAGGGACTTAGGGCGTGGGCTCTGGGCCTGCTGCAGAGTGCATACTTTCCTCAAGGTTATGGGTGTGAGCTTGGGTCTCCCATGGATGGAGTACTCTCCAGGGTTTATGGGTGTGAGCTCCAGGTCTCCTATGGGGCGCGCATGCCATCCCTGGTTTACGGGTGCAGCCAGAGTTTACGAGTGTGGGCTCTGCAGGTTTCCTGCGTTGCCCGTGCTCACCCGGGTTCACGGGTGAGCTCCAGGTTTCCCAAGGATTGTGCACACTCCCCGGGTTTACGGGTGTGAGCTCCAGTTCTCCTGTGTAGCACACACACTGCCTGAGTTTATGGGTGTGGGTTCCAGGTTTCATGCGGTGCACACGCTCTCCCTAAATTCACAGGCGTGAGCTCCAGGTTTCCCACGAATGGTGCACACTCCCTGGGTTCACATGCATGGGCCCTGGTTCTCCCAGGATCACTCGCACTCCCCGGGTTCCTGGCGTGGGCTACAGGTCTTCCACAAAGCCCCCTCCTCCAGTTGCAGGCGCCTCTGGTTGCACAGACTCCGGTGTACACTCCACCCAGGGCTATGCGTGGGTGCTCACAGCCCCAGTGTGTTTGCCACTCAGACCCTAACTTCTTACTCTGTGACTTCAAGCAACCAGGTCTCTCCCATTGTTGTTCAACCCTTGTTTGTCTGGGGAATTAGCAGTTGACCCGGCTCCCACCCTAGAGCCCTCTGGCAGACCCACCCAGAGCTTCAGCCGCCCTGGTCTCCATGCTGATCCCTGGGCTCTTATTATTCTGAAGAATTCTCCTTACCATCTGGTTTTTCAATGTCCACTACAGATTTTGATCTCCTATTTTCATATATGCTGTGGTACTGTTTGCTGTTTGCTCTGCTCCTCTGTAGATCGGCTAGGTTTTTCTCCCGTGTGTAGGGGGAAGTAGAATCTGCCTCCTCCTACCATGCCATCTTCTGTTTTTTATTCACATCTTGACATACTGACTTCACCTAGGGCACACTGCTTAATACAACTAGACCTCTGATTTGTCATCTCTAAAACAGGCTGAATTAGCTAAGTGGTTCTCAACATGGGTGGGGGCAGGGAAGAATTCTGCCCTCTTTGCACCCTCCTTCGAGAAAATTTGGAACTATCTAGAGACATTTTTGCTTGTCACAATTAGAAAGGGTAAGGTGCTACAGACATCTAGTCGGTAGAGGCCAGGGATGCTGCAGCCATACATCCTACAATGCACAAAACCACTCCTTAGGACAAAAAAAATTCTCTAACAGTAGAGCTTTAGAGAAAAGGAATTAGATTGCTTCCAAACTCCCTAAATTTCAAACCAAAAAAAAAAAAAAGTTAAGTCTAGATTGTTAAATGTGGGACAGCAGAAGCTTCTCCATAACCTATAATTGACCTATGACAGAAGTTACAGCTACTCTGAGCTAAAAGTTCTAGAACCTTGAAATACAACTAATTTGGACATGCCAGTTCTAAAGACTGACAATGATATTCTCCTTGCCTTCATAATAGAACAAAGTAGCCATAAAGATTACAAATATTCAACTGCAGTAAAAGGATGGGCATCCACATTCACACAAACATCAGCTGGAAATGAGGAGCTTCCTATACACAGGAGTACTATGTATAGGGTCCACCCACAGGACAATTAACAGCTGCTAATTTACATGGGATACAGAATCCAGCAACATGACTTACACTATTGTCTTTCTAAAAAGTACTAAATATCTGTGGCATTCAATTAACAAATGAAATATATTTATGGCTCTGCACAGAACTCTATTAACTTGGAAATTACAAGTGTAGGATTTTCTCCAAGTACATTTAGCAAAAGGATGATCTCCTATGCTGGCCAAGACTTCTCAGAGTCTTGGTATGTTAGCCTTAACAGTTCCTATTCCAAGCTCAACTGTATGTGTTAAGATGCCTGAAAGACATCCACATATCTTCTGGGAATAAAATCACAGCAAGCTAATAGAGTAAAAGAGAAAAGGGAAAAAAAATTGTTCTAACCATCCTTAGAAATTGAATGTGTAAAATACAGATTTTATACATTCTAATAATTCACTTTGATAACATCACAGACCAGGATTAAAGGGTTCAATGATAGGGAATTAAAAGATATTCTTTGCTATACAGCAAAAAGAAAACTTTTATATTTCCTTTGATATATAACCATAATAATAATAAAACGAGTAGCTAAAAAGTCAGTGCTCAAATCCAAAGCCTTAGCTGGTTACTCACAGAATCCTGAACTGTTAGCGATTTTGTGGAATTTCTTTCCTATGTGAGTCTGTCACTAACTGACTCAAAATCATTCCACTTTTCTAGGTGTCTAACCTATATCAGACAATTTTTAGGCTCCAGAAAGATGTGATGAACAAGCCTTTACTTAACCCCTAAAGTTCCGTGGGGAACACAGAAAAGGAAGGGTCTATGCTTCAGAGTGAAATAGCAAGCACCAGTACACCATGGCAGGAAAATGCAGGGGGCAGGGGGAATCCAGTTTCAGGGAGACTCAAACTTCCTGGAGGAACGTTCACAAGAAAGGCAGACACCATTGTTGAAAAGCTCACAAGTGAGAGAAGACACTGTAACCCTCAAATCATACAAAATCACATATCCATCAGTTACACAAACTCTAAGACAGTTAGTAAAAAAGATATATTTTAAAATAGGAATATGTGAAAAATTCCACAGAAACATGAATGAAAGCTTTAACAAGTCTAGGTTATACCCAAATTTTGAGAACTCTACCTTACAGAGCTGCAAGGCTTGACCTCACTCCGTACTTCTCACTCCCAGATTTCAACAAATCAGACTTAATAAGGCAGGAACCAGAAGACTAAGAAGCTGGTATGTTTGCTGATATTCTCCATCATGATAAATAGAAAGGCATTTATAATGAGTATGAAAAACAACCTGACTAAAAGGAAAGTACCTTCAGCTAATCACAGAGTTGACCCCACAAGTCACAGGTCGTAAACTGGCAGCCCCAAACTGCAGCTGGTGGGCAAACACGTTCTGTCTACCTTGGCCGTGTCCCAAACAGTTGGAGCCAGTATTTTTAAATAGGGTGGTTTCACACTTTAAAAATGTAGACTTCTAACTTGAGAGGTTTTTTTTAAGTAACTACCTGCGTTAGCCCATATAAGATCCCTAGTTTGCCCGTCTCCACCATTCTCTACTGTCCCCACAGCACTGTGGGTAATTTCCTCCTCTCACTGTCCTTGTACTTAAAGAACTTCTCATAATACACAAGCACCTATGCTAAGTTTTCAACGATGAGAAAATGAAAGCAAAATCAAGAGGATTTTGTGTTTTCTTCTACGTGCCTAGCCCCTTTAGACATCCAAATTGGTGACCCTGGATTTAGGTCACAACTCCATTGGCCTAACAGCGTGTACCATGCATGGTGAGATCTGAAAAAACCACAGCAAGGGCGGAATACTAGCTTATCTTATGAAGGTGGCCTTGGACTGCCATCAGCACTAACCCGGATCCATTTATGCAAGCCTACAGGCATATTTATAATGCGTCTTGGTTTCTATGTAGAAATAAATTACAATAGTAATGACGAAAACATTTTTTAAATGTTCTCACTTAAGAAAGTCCCATTTTTAAGTGCAATGTACTCAAAAGAAGGAACCAGGAAGAATAAGCAATGGCTCATAATTGTCATACCAGAGACTTCTGAGGGACTTGGAGAGTCTCCCAGTGTTAGGATCGGTGTTGGGGTGCCACATTGTAGGGAAATTAAGTAATAAATGGTCCATGCAGTACATCCAGCAACATTAGACCTTCCCGGTTAGGGCTGAAACTGTTAGAAGGTTCCTTGATAGCAGGCAGTAAGACAACATGTGTTCAGACACACAGTGCACTTGCAGACAGACTTCAGGTTCACGTGCAGGATGGCATTAAACCTGGTGTGAGCTAAGCAGCCACTGAAAAGGGGAAGAAACTTAAGCTAAACTCCAGAAACATGTGCACAGGACAGTGTTGCGTGCCTGACACTATCACAACCACACCAAGTTGTCTCCCTAAAAATAACCTACATCCAGTAGGCCTTGCACTGGACAAATGGGCAAAGCAAAATTACCAGGTCTGCTCCTCCCGTCTTGCTCAGGCATGAAAATTCACCTGGTTTTTTGTGTTAAAGATCAGGGGAGTAATCTCAGATTCTTTTCTTTCCTGTACCCTCCAACCCATCAGCAACTTTGTAAATTCTACCTCCCGAAGTCCCTCCATTTCTATCCATCTCCTTACTCACCTCCCTGGAGCAAGCTGCAGGACTCCCACTTGAAACCTTGCAATGGCATCCTAACTGGTCTTGCCACCTGCACAACATTCTGTAGCTGGCAGTCAGAGTGGGCCTCTCCCAATATAAAGCAGAGCATGTCACACCCCTACTCAGACTCTGCAAAGCCCACCTGGGGCAAGAAAAATAGAATGTACAATCCTCAACATGGTTTTCTTGGGGCTTCAACTAGCACTCCAGCTACTGCCCCACCCGGCCCATGCCCTCCTGCCTCACCAGCCTTCTCTCCCTCCTTCCAGTGCACCAAGACCACCTTGAGTGCCTTGCACAAATGCTTCTCTCCACAGCTATTCATCCTCACAGGGGCCTTTTCTGAGCCACAAACCCATACATAGGCACACCTGTTGGTTTTTCTCATAGTATACTTAAAGTTTGTCCTCAGACATTAATTTCAGAGATTGTTAATACCTGTCCCCCTTAGCAGACTATCTGCTCCCTGAAGGCAGCAGTTATGTCTACATTCATCACCCCCATACACACAGCACACAACCGACACAAAGTGGGCACCCAGCAAACACACCTCACCCCCCAACTTAGGTCCTTTCTTTATTTTTATTTACTTTTTTTGCACACGGATCATGATTTATTTAAAAATTATCAAGCAATACTGTAGAAACATTGATATATAAATTTCTAAAATGCTGCATCTTCAATTTAGTTGGCAGACACCACCTTTAGCTATAAGCATGAAAGAATGAGTTTAAATTTTCCATGTAGAAACCAGACACTAAGCTGCAAATTTTTTTACAGGAGAAAAAAGAGAAAAAAGCTTCCTACAGCAGTTTCAGTAAAAGATGGTAAAAATGCCTAGATCTGTGATAAAGAATCGGCTGTACAAGAATACTCCCTTTTCAGAGTGTTCCTTTTCCCTTCATATGCGAGTTATTGGTTATGTTGTAGGACTTAACTGTTACAGCAGGGAACGGCAACTATTTAATGAAGAGGCAAAAAAAGGGAAAAGGAATGTATGGGAAGCACTATTTCTTTTAGGTAGGATAAGCATGTTAGTGTTTTAGGAAGACAAGATAAAAATTAGTCAAAGCTAACTTGGTTCTTATTGAATAAAAACTATAGTCTAAGAACTGAGCTCCTCTCTGTGACTAACAATCAAGACCTGGGTCGCCATATTGATAACTGCCATGGTTCTCATCTGGGTATTCTGTCTGCTAATCACTATCACCGATTTCTATCCCATTTGTTTCTGTTCCTAGGTTTCTGTTGTGAATGACAGGTTCTGTTGGAGCAGCACAATGTTTAGGATCATTTATTGTACTTGCCACAGAGCCTATACACACTCATTCCTCTCTGGGAAGTGACTTTGCTGGTACCCACCTGTAGAGAAATTGTCACGCTGTCCACTGGTTGTAAGGTGAGCTTCTGGTCATAGATGTGTCTTCTGGTACCTGGCACTAACATCCCTGCCTGGCGGGCCCCTTTGTTGGTACCCACCTGCAGACTAATCGTGGTCTGCTTAACAGGTTTGTCTGTTTGGATTTGGGGATCATAAAGGTGCCTCTTGGTCCATACTCTGTCATACCTGCCTGGCTAGCACATGTGTTCATTCCTATCTGCAAATCAAAGACACTTCGGCCAGTACCTAATTTTCCCTCATTGAAAACTGTGTTTGCTTCTCTGCATACTGCATTCCAATGGCAATGGTGGTATGAAATCCTTTTGTTTTAGCCAGACTATCTAGAGCCACCAGCATAGTCTGAACATGGGTCATGTTTGCATTCTCTAAAAGATCATTTGCTTTGAATATGTCATGGGGCTTCATACCATAGGCCTGAATATCTTTAATAAAGTTGCCAACATTCTCCAACGGAGGCCAGTTTAACAAGGACTTGTTGACCTGCTTCACCAAGCCTGGCTGTAGCTTCTTTATGAATTCGCAGAGGATTATGCCATCTTTCAGGCCCACCTGAAAGTTGGTGCCAACACCCATGCCTGTCACCTCTTCTACCCAGGTGCAGAGATCTTCTTTCGCATGGTGATCATGCTTGGAAGCAATCTCACAACCACCTGCACCTGTCAGTCTAAGCTCTACCTGCTGCCACCACGGGACTGATCCCCATTTAGGTTGTTTAGGGCAACAATGATTTAATCTAAACAGCTATCCTCATCTTAAAAGTTATCATAATAGCTTACACACCAAAAACTCTGAATAAAAGTGTCATACAGTGCATCTGCCCCTCTAGTTAAAAACCTGTCTAGCTAGGTATGGTAACAAAGAAAAGACGCATGCACTGCTGCTCTGCTTCCCACATCCCCAACATGACACTTCCCAAACAACTTATTTTCAATTATTAATTGTGGCAGCGACCACACTTTCATCACTTAAGATCCATCCTAATGATCTGATGCATAAGCACTCTCCACAACGGCTAGTTTCATTAACAGAATGCTTCACACATGAGCTGAAATCAACACAAAATCCAGGTTCAGCAGGTGACGCTAAACAGGGGCCTTACCGGGGTACAATCCTCCCCTGAAGGCACAACACAGGCCAGGGGAGCAGTGACGACTCTGAAGGGTTTCATTTTTCCATTGCTACTGTGAAAGGTGTATTTGCAAAATAAAGATAAATTCTTCTGAGGCACTATTCTAAAAACAAAAATAGTAGTGCGAATGTTTAAATAAAAGATACTACATGTGTAAATTAACTGAAGAGCTTCATTTCTCCCGAGTATCTTCTAATTCATTGTTTTCGCTTTATTCTCCTTACATATAATATCTACATTTTTAATACTTGATGTAAGGGCCACTTTGAATAGTCCATTGCTTTTTTTTTAATGGTCCCAAATAGTTTTCTTCACGTGGACATATGTTCCTATAATAAATTATCCTGAAAATATGTTCACAGTGCTACAGATAGGAATCTTTTGTAAACTACAAAACACTATTGAAATGAAAAGGGACATCTATGTACCTAAAACAGAAAGGACTACGAACAGCTCACTCACACTGAAGCCTTACCACTGAGATCACCTCTTTCTAGTCAACTTCAAGTACATCTTCTCAGTTCTGATTTTCATTAGGAACTGACCAGACCTAACTGGGAATTCCCCCTATGGTCCTCCACCAGCTTCCTTGTTACTGTGACACCTGACTTTTCTTTCCCATCTGACCACTCCTTAGCTTCCTTCATTTACTCCTCCTCTGCGTGTACCCCACACGCCAGTCATGAAACTGCTCTTTCCTTTCTGCTAGTTTATTTACTCTGTCTCAGGCTTTTTATTGACACCCCCATACCAGCTGAATAGTTCCTATCTGGCTTTCTCTGGACCAACATCTGACTCACGCTCTACAAATTTGCCATGTCAGTGTCTCTTAACAATTCAATATTCTAAAAACTGAATGAAATTTGCTCCACCCTGCTCCCAAATCACCAACCTGGCCCTCCTTCTAACTTCCCATTTCAACAGCAGCAGCATTCTTTTTTAATTAAAATAACTGAAACAATTAACCCTTACCTAATGATCATTTCAAAGTCTTTTCCTCTCTAGAGAAAGGGACCCTGCACCACACTTGAAAAAATGGCTGGGGCAAAGGGGAAGAGGGGATGGGACTCCCTGCCTGTTCGGTCAGACTGTGGGTGGTATTACCTCTACAACCTTCGCCCAGTGACTTTCAGGCCCCATCTTCTTCACAGGAAGGACTCCAGGACTTCCCATCTGCAAATCTTCCTTCATAGTCAGACTGATCTTCTATCACCTGCGCCTCTGCTCAGCGGCTGCCTGCTCACACACGGATTCAGTCCTACAAGTTATCTGTTGAGTACGCACTTAACCACATGTCAAGTACCATGCCAGGCACCGAATGGTTATTGTCATTTAAGGTAAACTCTGACCACAGTGCAAAACATTCTGAATAAAAACAGAACTAAGGATTTGTTCCTTCCCTTAATAAACATGTATGTTCCTTAAAGACAGAAACTAAATTATGAAAAATATATAAAACTTTTTATGATGACCATAGTTAATGGTGACTATACTTAATAATACTGTATTGCATATTTCAAACTTGCTAAGAGAGATGATGTTAAAAGTTGTCATCTCAAGAAAAAAATTTCATAACTATATGGTGATGGATGTTAACTAAATTTATTGAGGTAATTATTTTTCAATATACACAAATTATTATGTTGTATACCTGAAACTAATATAATGTTGCATGTCAATTAAGCCTCAACATAAATAAGTAAACAAACAAGCATAAAATGGCAAAATCTAAGGTCTAGGCTATTTTTTTAAAAATCTGGTTTTGTATTTACTTTGTAAGTGAACCAGAAAAAGTAGAAGTCAAAGGAAGGAACTCTGGTCTAAGAACCAAAGAAGCCTTCAAAGAGGAGGAGTTACACTGGATTGTGAAGACGAGAATACAAGTTTTCTAGTTTGGGAGGGTGAGGGGCCGGTGGGGAGAGTATGTATACCTACACTCCTCTTCCTTCTCCTTGTCAATCTAAACAGTATCCATTTCTCAAGTACGAAGACTCAGCCCAAGGCCCAACATTCTGAGTCCTTTTCTGATCACTCAGACCCCCCAAAACCCCTCTCCTTGCCAAAGCCCCAGGCCACTGTCTGTTTCACACCACTGGCATTTATTTTAGGTTGTTTTAGTCTCAGCTTTTGTTTGTTCCTTGTCATACTTTGTTCACAAGTGATTTGGTTCGCACGTTTTATCTCAACATTTTCAGTGGTTTGTCATACGAATGTATGAACACATGTATACATGGTTTACTGTACAAATGACAAGTGAAATTTTAAGAAAAATAAAGATGAATTAGAAGTATAAGATACAAATCAGTTACTGCAATGAAAGGTAAAGATGGTAAAGTTCACTTAAGAGTCTTATGAATTTACAAACATGCTAATTTCTCCTTAAAATGAAAGTTAACGCAGTTCCTTAACTTTCCTTAATTCTGTCTTCACCAGATACGCTTCCCACGAATGCCCTTTCTTAGAAAAAAAAAATTGAAAGCTCACTGTAGAGGTAGATCAAGCTTAAAACTTCTTTTGATCCCAGTATCTTCCAGCAAAGTGCTAAGTGACAGTTCTGTAGTCAATTTACATAAAATACAAACTCATCAATGTGCCTCACAACCTCAGAACATAATTAATAGCAGTTTTACGCTTATCTTCCTTCCTACTCAACAATTATATACCCAGTGGGTATAGCAGAATCCAATCAATTTATCTGCTCAAAAAATGTCATCTTGTGAAAAACTAAAAGTATTTCAAGTCTCTGTACTATCAAGCATCTAAAACAAACTCCAGCCAACACCACCGGTTTGCCACTTTAACCTTTTTGGAGTTCAGTAGGTTGGAAAACACCAGGAGACCCCACTACACTTACTCCAGCTAAGGACTGACTCTGGAGCCTGCCACAAGAATCTCCACCAGTGCGATCCAGAAGATGTCACTGACGAGTGCGTACTGACCAAATAACCCTGAAGGGAGACTCAGTAGTCCTAGTCCACATGGAAATAGCCCTTCGAGGGGCAGGTCCAGGTAACCAGGCTGACTTCATCTGCTTATCACATGCTGTAGTCTAAGCAATAACAAAAACCAGACCTTCATTTTTTGTAGTTCACTGTGGGCCACAGGCATATGTAAGATAAAGCACTCTGTGAACTTTAATCAACACTATAGGATATAAAAGGCAGGGAATAAAACCCACCAAAGTTCCCTGACTTTGTTCCCCGACTTCCTGAAAAACGCTTACACCAATCCCGCAGGTAACTGCAGAGTGGGCCCAGGAACGCCCATCTTCGCTAGTCCGGACCTGCGTCCTTCTCCGCGCAAAAGGCCAGAGAGACTTCAGCCAGGGCTCCCCACTAGCAGTTTGGGGGAGGGGGACGAGCTAGTTCGAACCAGCAGATACCGGCCAGAGGTCTGCCCTGCACTCGCTTTCAAGGTTCTTACCCCAGGGCTGGGCAGAACCCCGGGAGCAGGAAAGGGGAGGAAAGCAACGTGGTGTGATGAAGCGCTCCTGGGGGTCACGGCCGGAGCCCGAACCCCGGCACACGACAGTTGGCGCAGAAGCAGGAAGATGGGTGGGACGCCGGCCCGGAGAAGAAACAAAAACCAAGTGCCCACCGCAGGGCGCCCAGCGGTCGAAGGGCCCACTTCGGACCCCCAAAGAGTCAGGTCCCCGCCCCTAGTCCCGCTAAGCCGGCTCCTCAGCACCCAAGTGGCGGCCCCAGCACCCCTGCCCGACCTCGGCCACGTCCAAAGTAGGACGCAAGTGGGACAGCTCCTCGCGCGCGGAGTCCGGCACGTGCCCGGCGGCAAAAGAGAAAGGGTAGGGAAGGGCGGGGGCGACTCTTAACCGCCACCAACCCCCCAGCCTGGCCCCGTGGCAGGCGCGACGCACGCCCCTCCACCCGGCGCGGGACTCGGAGCCAGCCCTGGCGACCGCGGCCGCTCACAGGATCTACCGACCGAACCAGCCGGGCGGGCGGCGGCATCCTCCTTACTCCCAGCGGAGCCCAGCCGCAGCAGAGCCGACTTCGCGAAAGGCGACAGGCGGGGAGCTCGAGATTGGGCTGGTTCTGGCTGTGGCGCCTCTAGTCCGGGAGTGCTCCCGGGAGGAGAGCAAGGGTGCACGCGCGGAGTGGGGGCGCGGAACCTCCCCCTGCCCGCCCCGCGCGCATGCTCCCGCTGCACCTGCCTCTCTCGGATTCCGCTCCTCGGGGAGCCCAGTGGACCTGGGACCCACCAGAGTCGGGGGTCCCACGTGGGAAGAAGGTGATTGCGGCTTTATTTTCTAGTGCCTTTTTCTCCTTATTCCCTGAGAAGTACTCCCCCAAATCTTGACTACTTCCTGCCTGACCCCTCCCCACTACAGTAACGTTGCCCCTGGGCCCTCACCCCTGCTTCTTCCTACCTCTTAGGGGTCACCTTCCAATGTTCTCTCTCCTCTGATTCCTCTCTGTACTGTTGATCCTTCAGATTTTGCGACCTCCCCTCAATGCCCCTTTCCGCTCTTGAGTTTGCTACGCTCACTTTACAAAGATATCATTTCAAAGTAAAAGATTACTCTTTTCAAGTGAGAGAACAAGTGTTTACTGACCCAGCTCTAGCTACTTGGGATTGAGCAGGAAAAGGGAGCAATTGAGTTCCTGCCCTCAGGTAACTCACAGTCTTACTGATTAACTTTAGCCTTTTGCAAGGAATTGTTAAGATTTAAAGGGATTTATTGAATCATTTATTTTTGTCTATAATTAAAAGTATATGGTAATTAAAGACTGTATTTTGTGACTTTTAAATAGAATTTTCTTCATGGAAGCGCCTTGTATATAAACTGCAATACACAAAATAGCTGGTAGGTTCAAAACAAGTATTAGTTTGTTGCTTCCAATAAGAAATTCAGTGGCTTAACATGATTAACAATAATAATATCCCAAATGATCTATTTTGCTTGGTTGTTGATTACCATAAAACAAGAACTAAAACTTTAGTTTTCAGGTGAGACTGGTCTTTGGTTGTGTGGACCCTGAGAAAGAAGATACCTGAAAAGACCTATAAAAATGGGCTCTCAGTGGCTAACCAGGATCAAATTTATAAAAATAAATACATAACAGAATCTAGCAGCCATTTCTACACAGGTACCTCCCATGGAAACCCTACTTCCAGGAGAAGCCTACACTGTACTGCCTGCCAGTACTGCTTCTGCCAAGTGAGGCAGCCCTTATGAAGGAGTTTCTGAAATCCGATTTCAACAACTAGCACTGAGGCTTTCTCCATCCAATATGAGCTGCACAGCTGGATCCCCATCAGCTTCTTCACTGACCAATCAGAGTGACTCCATTCCGACCAATCAGGACAGTGCCTTTTGGGCCAAACTTGAAGGATTTGGAGTCCTTATTTCCATGAGGACAGTCAATGAAGAACCAGGCGCAGGGACTTCTCTCTATATAAGTCAGCTTGCCTCTGGTACTACGAGTGCACTTTTCCTTTCCACCAAAGTGGGAAGACTGAGCCTCCAAGGCTGAGCTGAAACATGAAGATACCTTGCCAAAGCAGAGTGCAGGCCAGAGCAGAGCATTGTAATTCTGTGAACACTGCCACTTCAGGATACCACCTATACATACTTAGCTGAAAACTGTATGAAATTAGAGTGGGACTCAGTGGGTGGATGAGAAGTCCCCCTCTCTGATATTTACAAGAGGACAGGTAGCCTGTTTGGGGGGTGGTGGTGGTAGTGGTGAAACACAAATGCTTCAGTTACTGGAGAGTAACCCAGTCCTACCCAGTGGTGTTTGTTTACCTTTAAGGACTAAGTCTTAGTGCCATAAATGTCACAATGTCTACAGCAGAGAAAGAATTAAGGGCACTTCTGATTCCACCTGCTCTTCGGAAAAAACAATTATCAATATTTTATAAAATCACAGAAAACAGGATTAAAATTCAAATACAGTGAATTTATTTTACCTTGTCTTCACTTTTGGGGGAAAAGAGAATTATCATTAAAACATGGTATATGAATATATTTGGCTTACCTTTGTGAAAACAAACACTACTTTCATGGGTCAGATTTAAACAAAGCAAAGGATACACCAATAGAACAGCTGACACAGGTAGAGAACCTCATCCAGAGTTATGTAAATGTAAATGAACGGGTGCATGGTGTTGACAACAAAATACGGTTATATTCAAAGAAGCTGACATCAGTTTTAAACTACACTGTTATTCAAATTATATGGAAATATAAGCAGGTATGCATTGGTACATTTATTACAGAATTTTTTAAAGCTGTCATAGTAAATCCCTTTTATTTGAACAGTTGCAGTTAAAATGAAATAGTCACATTGTTGATTATTGTAATGTTACTAACGTACCATTATGAACTTACGGGCTTACAACATTAACAATTACTAGGCATTTATTTTTATAATGCAATTCAATCTGACAAATGCTAACTAACAAAGTTAATGTTGACCAGAGAGATAAGGATGGTTTATCCTTGAGATAGGAAGCCCTGGTGATGTAGTAAACACAGGAGAACCCCTCTCTGGAGGTCATCAAAACAAGAGTCAAGGTAGTTCTATAAGTTATGCAGCTCTATAAGGTATCCGTGTCTATCTATTCACTTATATATGGGTTTTCTCAGTTGACTTTTGCAGTTCAATTGATCTTCATGGTCCAAACATGTACTGGTCAAGGGTCAACTGGAGTTTAGGAATCCAAGTGTTTGAAAGGTCAACCTAAGTGGCAATGAAACCTGCCTATTTGCTAAGATAGTGTTTTACTTTACATAAGGAAGACTCCATTTTTATATTTGCTGAATTTATTAACTTTTTTCTGGTTGTTTTTTTTTTTAATCGTTGTTCAAGTACAGTTGTCTCCATTTTCCCCTCGCCACTTCCCTGCCCCACTCATCCCCACCTCCTACCCTGAATCCTACCCCTCTTTGGCTTTGTCCATGTGTCCTTTATGTATGTTCCTTTACCACCCTTTCCCCTTTTTCCCCCAGTATCCCCTCCCCCATTACTGTCAGTTTGTTCTTTATTTCAGTTTCTCTGGTTATATTTGGCTTGCTTATTTGTTTTGCTGATTAGGTTCCACTTACAGGTGGGATCATATGGTATTTGTTTCTGTTTCATATATGTCATTTTATATGTATGTGTTACTTTTTCTAAGTAGAATTCAATTACATTCCTTTATTAGTTGATCAGTAACAGGATTGGCTTTTAACACAGATAGGTTTTTAAGACTCACAGTTGTTCTCTAGCATATACTTAGGACAATTTGTGATAGTTACAAACAAAGCAAATTCCTTTACACACTTCAGAGTGATTAAAGAAAAGTTACCTTAACAGCATTCTCTGCTTGCTGCATAAGAAGATGGTCCATTGCCGCTAAAATTATTTTATTGGTCACTATTTATCTTCAAAAAGTATTACTATCAAGTTTGTTTTCATATTAATGCCATTGTTAATAATTTTACCCACACCACACTATATTTTCTGTTACACTTATATTGGATGATGAACTGTTCAACATTAAACTTTCTTTCATGGCTTTAAATATAAATAATTCCATAAAGTTTGACTTATATGTAAATATTATCTCAGAAAAAGTTGTGTAAACGATAGTGCAGGATTAAAACTAATTTTAAATAAATGATACCAAAAAGAAAATTATACTATTCTGAATTAATGACCTAAAATGTGTATAGAAATCTGTTTTTACACTTTCACTTTTTTTAGAACAAAGCTATCATAGAGGCATTAAAACACTGTTTTTAGTTATACTCCCTAAGTTGGCCCTCGAAGAACCCGGGTTTGAACTGCATTGGTTCACTTACATGTGGATTTTCTCAGTTGACTTTTGCAGTTCAGTTGAGCTTCATGGTCCAAACCTGCACTGCTCAAGGGTTAAGTGGAGGTTAGGAATCCAAGTGTTCAAAAGGCCAACTTAAGTTATGCAGGGATTTTTGACTGCAAGGGCAGTTGGCTCCCCTAAACCCCACATTGTTCAAGGGTCAACTGTATTTCTGATGATGCTTAGAGTCTGTATAAACTGAACATTATAAGAATCCTCACATCAGCCCTGGCTGGTGTGGCTCAGTAGATTGAATGAGGGCCTGCAAACCAAAAGATCAATTTTCAGTCAGGGCACATGCCTGCATTGTGGGCTGGGTCTCCAGTTGGGGACATGCAAGAGGCAACCAGATATCAATGTTTCTCTGACTCTCTTTCTCTCTCCCTTCCCCTCTCTCTAAAAATAAATAAATAAAATATTTTTTACAAAAAGAATCCTCATTATCAATAGGCAAACTTATTTCCCAGTATAACCACTACTGAATAATAAGATTTGGAGAAGAGTATGAAAACAGAAGGAAAGTGATCAATACCTTTAATTTCATCTTCATAGATGCTGATGACCCAACTATATCATCTCCAAGATGAGAGAGCTAGAAAAAGAAAAATGGAACCTTCAGAAGTAGGCAATTCATATGTTCTTGAATAGCAATATGTCCAAAATAGCTGTGTAGCTAGGCATGCATCCTCTAAAAATTAGCAGTGGTAGAATATGTAAAACACATGCTAGATGTCAGGAAAGGTGGTGATTATTCATACCTCTGCCATTGATCCATCATGGAAGAAACCAGTGGGTTCCACAGGATGTGTCTCACAGAATAGCACTTACTTTAGAGAGCAGCAATTTCAGGGTCTGCCTCTAGTTCTCAGCATTGTAGGCCCAGAAACTTGATTTTGTTCATGCTACCAGATATGATCAGGCTAAAGTAACCATCCAGAAACAAGAATGCCAATTATACTGACATACATCAATGCCAAAAATATCAATGTTTTCTGGTTGACACATTCCCACCGCTTATGGTCTACAAAGGGAGGCAAGTTATGTTAAGATTGCAAAGTGCCTGTGAAATCAGGACAGGGAGAATTGGCTCCTCTTAATGTGTTGTGTCCACAAGTGACAGCTGTCTGATAGAGCTATCCCTGTAGAAGGATGTCTCCAGCCAAGAAGGCCCAAAGGTTGTGTCAGCTGGACATGATATGATACAGTTTACTAAGGTCCTGTTTCCTTCGTAGTCCAGTCCTTGGGCTGTTGTTCCCTGGTCACTTTGACAGGATTTGGGTACTTAAAAAAAAAACCCATCAGCAATATATTTACAAACAATCTTTTGGGGAGGGCTGCTTCTACAGAATAATAAACTATTTATTTATTTAGGGTTCTCTCAGCGATGGCTTTTTATTACTTTTTCTTGACCCAATCTCAAAAATCCAAAAGTACCTACCTATTGCCTATTATGTACCTAATTTCAAACCTGTCTGAATTATTTCCATTTTAGATTTAATATTCCTATTTTATTAAACCTTTAATCAAAATTAAAAAATCAGTTTTTGTTTAGTATATTATCTTAAAGTCTAATATTCCATTAAAAAGTTTCCACTTATATGCACTTGGACTCTTTTCATTTTAATGCACAAAATATAAATTCTTACAAAATTCATTTCAAATTTTAGAAATATGATTTTATCTAAAAGTACTAAAGTGACATTTGCGTGAAAAAGTAAATCATCATCTTCATAGGAAAAGAAGTTGCATATTTCTTTAGACTTTATTAAGATTATCAAGTGTACAGGATACACACACACACACACACACACACAGACTTGAATGGAGAGAAGTTCATCAACTTAGTTTAGTTGAGCCAACCACATAAAAATAAGAGTAAGGAAGTTATTCCTAAGAAGTTATTAAGCCTTCTATTTTAACACTGAACTTCTGAGCTCCTCATGATCTCCTTGAAAAACCCCTCATGGATAGTTCTGTTACCATCCTTACTCCAACTAAAAAGGGAAAAAAAAGTCTTTGTAAGTGTGTTGGATTAATTAAATGAATGGCCTCAATTAATGGCCTCTATCCATACCCTCACAATGTAACTTGGCACTGTTCCCATCATATGGCGCAGCCGATTCTCCCATCTCTTGAACCAGGGATGCCTTGTGACTTGCTCTGGCCAATGGAAGGGGGTGAAGTGGCAGTTTGCCGGGCTTAGACCTCAATGGCCTGTGCACTCTTGTTTCTGTCTCATGCCTATGTGATCTCCCTGAGAATAAGCTTGCCTTCTGGAGAATGGAACCCAGCCCAGTTGTTCCGTTTGAGTCTAGATGTGTGAAAGAGCATGTAGTGCCCAACCAACCTGCGAGCTGACCACAGAAGCATGAATGAATGTGCCCAGCAAAATCAGCTGAGCCCAGATCAGCAGAACCATCCAGCCAACCTTTATACTCATGAGAAATGAGAAATGACTACAGTGTTAAATCTCCAAGTGTTGCAGTGTTTTTTTAATGTAGCAATAACTATGTGATACAAAAGGTTTATTATAACATTAATGTCATTTCTTTTCTCTCAGAGAAAAATCAGTAACTAGCTAGATGCTCTTTTTCTCTAAAATTTCAGTGTTATATAAGTTCAGCATTTCTGATTTCAGGAAGAATCATAGGAAGCAAATGCAGCTGTTCATGTTTTGCACAAGTGTGGGGCAGTATATAGTATCATAACTCTCCCTTATAAGCCATCCTCTCCACTGTACTAACACTCTCCACTCAGTTTACACAAATATTCATGCTTCATCCTCAGTGATAGCACAGAAGCTTTCCTTTGACATTTCTTCCCTCTTAGGTAGCCTTATTCCCCTTCTTCCCTTAATTACCAAACTCACAAAAGTCTATCCACAATGTATACTTGGGCTTTAACTCCCATAATATATAATATAACTATACTTGCAAATCTGCCCCCAATACTCCACTTAAAAGAGTTCTCATAAGTGGCCCTTGACTTGTCCCAATTTTTTTCATCATCTGGTTATCCACTTACTAGACTCCTCTGTAACTTTTGAAGATACTAAATCTGATCTCCCTCAGATTCTATCCCTTGGCCTTGGTCAGGGACAAAACCCCTCTGAAGTCACTTAGAAAACAGGCAGCTTTGTCAGGCAGAATGAGGGGTCTTTTCAAACTCAAGGTCTAGAAGCATGGCCTGGCCTCACACGTTACTGAGGCCTGTCACTCCGGATCCTCCTGTCTCTCAAGTCCTTCCCACTCTCTGCTGGGGCACTGTTTTTCTTTGCTGAGGCAGATATGCATGGCCAGTTCTAGGCTCATACCACCTCTGGTCCAACTTCACATCCCTTCCACTTTAAGCACCTAATAGACTGAATGCTTTGCCGAATTCCAGTTTGTCATTCCTGGAAGAGAAGATGAATTGGCCCTGTTTGTTGTGTCTTAACCCAGAAGTGAGCAGGGACACATATTCAAAGTGTTATAGATGTCCACAACAGGCATGGATATAGTTTAGGATGGGCAGATACCCCCAAAGCTAACTCCCTCAAAAACCTCCTCAAACACCTTTCATGGCTGTTCTTAGCCTAGAGTTCCAAGTCTAAATGTTACCCTAACCCTTTCAAGGCCACCATGCTTTTACCTCATACAACATGACCTGCCCCACCTCCCACTCCACTGCAGTGCACAAGATACTCCTTGTTCTCAGAATGGCTACAAGTTTCATCAGCTGGCCCATGGGAATACTCTTCTATCAAGGTCTCTTTTAGAATATTGAAATACAATGTGTCTTTGAGGACTCAACAGGAATTTAATATTTTTCCTGAAGCATTTATTAATTTTGTTGCTTTACTTTTCTACATAACCATAGAATTTTGTATTGTGTTGATATATTTATATTACATTTATATTATTTTTATTTTTACTATAATAACTGACTAGATTTTAAGGTCTGACCAGAAGGTATCCAGCCATGTAATATGAAAAATAGAGACATTTATTGAGAAAGATACAAGAAACATTGTGCATAAGACAATGATGCCTCAGTCCCCTTCAAAGTAGGCACCTTGGGACCTCCCACAGTTCTCCCAGTTGCCATCAGCTGCGCCCTCATATTTTCCTGAATCTCGTTGATGGCCTGAAATCATTCCCTTAAAATGTGATTTTAGTTTTGGGAAAAGCCAGAAGTCACAGGGCACCAAAGGATTGCGGTTTGATTCCCAGTCAGGGCACATGCCTGGGTTGCAGGCCAGTTCTCGGCAGGGGATGCGCAAGAGGCAACCACACATTGATATTTCTCTCCCTCTCTCTTTCCCTTCCCCTCTAAAGATAAATAAATAAATATTTTTTTAATTTTAAAAATATATATTTAAAAAAGCTATTAAAAAACCACACAACCATTCTCTTTATATTAAAATGGCTGGACTTTTTCTGGACAGACCTTGTGTGTGTGTGTGTGCACATTTGTGTGTATATACACGTATATACACACGCACATGCACACACACATCTGATCATTGTGGTTTTCTTAAGAGAAGGATACATATCTTTAAAGTTATATTTAAATTTTTTATTATCTATTGGGTTTTGCTTTCAATATCTGTCCTTTTAAAAACATTTTTTCCAGAAAAATGCAGGAGATACTGCAACTAATGACAATGTATCCACCAATCGAAAGGAACATTTGTAAATACTTTATAATTGCCATTTTTAAATTATATTTTATTGATTGTGCTATTACAGTTGTCTTGATTTTCCCCCTTTGCCCCCTCCACCCAGCACCCCCAACTCCCTCAGGCAATACCCCTGCCACTGTTCATGTCCATGGGGCATGTGTATAAGCTCTCTGGCTACTCTATTTCCTATACTGTACTTTACATCCCCGTGGCTATTCTGTAACTACCTATTTTGTACTTCTTAATCCCCTCATCTCTCCTCCCAATCCCCCAAACTACCCCCTCCTATATGGTAACCATCAAAACACTCTCCTTGTTTCTGCCAGTTCTGAGTGATGGTTGCTCTATATTTTGGCTGTAATTTTGATGTGGTTGTGCGTAGGGTTGAGCCATGTCTGCTTATACTGCCATCTCGACTGGAAGTCCCTAGTTGCCATTTTTTAAGAAACAAAACATTATATATAATGTTGAATTTCTTTATCATCTCTCCCTGCCTCCTTTCTCAGAGGTAACCACCATGATGAATTTGTTACATGTCCTTTAACTATAAGCCTTTATCTTCATGATTTCTGAATATTAAACCTTTTAAAGAAATCCTTCCTTTGCTCAAGATTATTTAAAAAATCTTATTTTAAAATATTTTTTTAGTCTTAGTGTATTAATTATGGCCTCTAGCACTGTTGAATAGTAGGAGATCGTGGGCAGCCTTATTTGACTCCTGAATATAATAGGATGAAGTTACTGTGTTTACTATGGGCTCTTATAGGAATCTTTTTTCAGGTTCAAGAAGTTCCATTATCTTTTGTTACTAAGTATTTTTGTTTGTTTTTTTCCATGAACAAGTTTGCATGCTATCAGGTGCTCATTTGACTTCTATTGAGGTAGTCACTTTTCTCCCTTTTATAATGACTTTTTTCATACATTTTATTCCTTTATTTCTGGGAGGATCTTAAACATCTTTAAAGTCATTTTGATGATGTTCTTTTATTTGTATTTAATTGCTGGTAAATTCCTCTTCCAATTTTGATTGTTTGGCTGTTTTTCTCAGTGTTAATTATCCTCAGAGTCTTTGAGCAGAGATCTGTTTTTTCCTCTCCCTCTCTCCTCTGCCCTCCTCTTTGGCCTTCACCTGACCCTTGCCTCCTTGTTCAGATTCAGGTCTTTTCCTGGCAGCCACAGCTTTCCATTCTGATACTGTGGGCACCGCAGACATAGTCACCAAGACAGTGAGGAACTTGGCCCAGGTCCTATACCTTCCTCTTTCTGGCTGCGCTGCAAGAATGCAGCAAAAGTAACAGTTTTCTGGCTCCTTTGGGGCTAAAAGATAGCACCCAAACCCTAGATTTAAATAGTGACTCTGGCTCCAGTTCTCCATATGCGTAAAATGTTTTGACAGAAATGGAAATGCCGTTCATCTCTGATGTTCCAGGACCTAGAAACTCCTAGTGTTAGCCTCTGCATTCTACTTGTATTTGTGTTTCTAGAACATGGACATGACTGCCTTGCCATTTTAATTTGTTTTATTGGCTTTGTTTGGATCAGGATGGGTACTTCAAAGATAAACTCGGTGACTTTTCCAAGATTGCTTTTCTAATTTTTTAAAAATTAAATTTATTGGGGTGACATTGGCTAGTAAGATGATATAGGTTTCAAGTATACATTTCTGTGATACATGATTTGTACATTGCATTGTGTGCCCCCCACCCAAAGTCAAATCATCTTCTGTCACCATATTTTGACCCTCTTTACCATTTACTACTCCTCTCACCACCTCCCCTCTGGTAACCACTATACTGTTGTCTGTGTCTATGAGTCTTGCACAGTTCTTTGTACATAATACATGCTCCAAAGAAGTTTCTGCAAGTCAAACTACTTCATCATGTTCAAGGGGAAGTTCAGTGAATGCTCATTAGGAATATACCGTGGAGGAAATTCATTCATCAATCCAAGCTTGATGTAGATGAACTTTAAGTATTTCCATGTTGAGGATTCCAAGACTTCATCCCTATATACACAAAGAGAGTGGCTCTGAAGAGAGGTAGGCACATTAAAATAATTGCCAGAACAGATAATAACTAAGTGCTCAAAAAATTCTTGAGGATGAGAAGATGATATAAGAATAGTGCTATTTAATACTTCTTATGTATGTTTTCATTATATCTTCAGATTTTTCTTTGCCTCCACTAATTATTGATATGGTGAAATGTCTGCAAGTAATTAGCCTATTTATGTGGGATCATAATCTTTAATCACCATTTCATCTCCCAAACTAAATTAACTTCACCTCCCTTCCTCCTCTTATTTCCTTTCCTTTTAGTTCTTGCCTCTGTTTAGCACCAACTCTTTGGACTTGGTATATAGAGTGACCCAGAGCCTAATAAATAGAGCTCTCAACATGCAACTTGATAATCTCCATCTTCCAAACAAAATCTGATTGCCTTCTTTGAATCTTAAATTTATCTTACCTGAGGTTTCAAGTCAGCACACAAATCTTGGTACGCACACTGGTTTCCATTATACAGTTCCAATCCGTGTGCTAGTCTTCTCCTTTCACCTTTCTTCCACAGGTTCTAATTTCAACCTGGAAATGAACTAGCACCAAAATAAATAAACAGCAAGCATGAGTCAAAAGGTGGGACTCCTATCTTATCAGTAACAATGTTAATACAGTGATCCCTCACCTATCACTGGAGTTACGTTCCAGAGACCCCCACAATAGGTGAAAATGCATGAAGTAGCAATGTTATATTTATTTTATTATTTATATATATTTTAAGGTTTTGTAACCCTTCCCACACTCCTATAAACCTTTCCCACTCTCTTATTAACCTTTCCCACACTCTTATAAACATTTCATGTGCTCTTAAACACTTTCTACACTCTTAAACCTACGTAATTTTAACACATAAAATTCTATATGAGTACTCACCAGTGAAGTATACTACAACTTGAATGATGAAGGTCATGAATTGTGTAGCTGTGCAGTACTGATGGCGATGAAGGTGATGACGATGAGATGAATGTACTGCACAGCCAAGAAGAGCATTACAGCTCTTCTGAAGGCACCACTTCATCAGGCGCTTCATCAGGTGGTGCGGTATCTTTGCCCTGGGCCACAACTTCTATTTCCACTAAAGGCATAGGTGTAACCGATCTCTTTGACCAAGTGATGAACATAGTTATGGGGAGTTGCTGGTGCTGCTTTTTATCCACAGAGGCAGCTTCTCCATGCAGAGAAACACTCTTGAGTCCAAAGCGTCTATGAAACTTGTCAAACCAGCCCTGGCTGGCACTGAATGGAGTTGGTCTGGTGGGAGAAGCACAGTCCTGCTTCTGCATCATTGTCCTTCTCTTCATCCTGGTCACCATCATGAATGTCGTGCTTTCTGCAAAACTATCATAAAGTTTCTTTGCCTTCGTCCGGATGGTGTTGGTATCCAGTGAGGTATTCTTCTTCCTGCAGTCATTCATCCACAAGGCCAATGCAGACTCCATCCTCACAATGGCCTTATTGCAGGAAGTGATCACCTTTACAGTCTTGTTAAAAGTCATTGTTGCCATAGACCTAATATTCCTCTTATCTTTCTTTATGTAGCAAACAGTAGATTCATTGATCCCGTAATGGCGGCCTATGGCCACGTAGCTTTTGCCTGCCTTTAACATGGTGAGAAGTTCCATCTTTTCTTTGATGGTAAGCATATTCCTCTGGCACTTGGGTTCACTGCCAGAAGCCTTAGAAGGCGCAGAATGTTTGGGTGGCATCATAGGGCTTGAAATAAATTCAAACTGTTATGAAAATTTCACAAAAACACAACACTGCAGAGCAACACTACGCACAGCGATCAGACCTCAATGTAAAGTGGACAAGGAGAGATGCTGAATGTATGGGCACAGTGCAGGAGAGCAAACAGACTGATGCTACGGTCACTGAGCCAATCAGCACCCAGGATACAGAACACAGTGCTGTGGCTGGTCGCCTTCCATTCCATCAGCCAATGGTGTGCCGTGTACAATCTCACGTTGGCAAACTTGTGCAAGCAGTAGTGGTGTACTGCATATCCATTGTGTACAGTATGGTATTCATCTGCTGATGAAATACACACTGTGTTTTATTTTGATTTAATATTCTTTTAATATGTTTGAATTAACAATTTTATATTTTTTATATTATAAAATTTTAGGCAAAATAATTAAAATCATAAATATTATATGAATACCTATATACCACAAAATCCCACGATATAGCAAAAACTCCGCGATACAGAATTAGATTAAAAAAAAAAAACCCACGATACAGTGAAGCCGCAATAAGTGACCTGTGATATAGTGAGGGATGACTGTAATCAAAGTAAATTTTTGATGTGTGCAAATACCAATAAGCCAGAGTACCACACATTGATTTGTGTTAATTTAATTGCTTCACTGTTTACTCAGCATGTAGATAAAGTCACACAGTCTACTTATATTTTACTATATTTACTGTATTCCAATAGCATTTTCAATTTTTTGTGTGTATTAATCTTCTTCATAGAGGCTTTGGTCAAAATTTATCCAGGTGTTTCTTTTTCATCATAGTTACATTCCATTTTAAGCCCTCAGGGAAAATTTTAAATAGCAAATTACAGTTGTGCCATATTAGCTTTTTGCCAGGGGCTCTTTACTACTTTCTTTCTAAGTATTTCACTCAGTCTTAATATCATCTGTTACCACACTGAGTTATTAGCATCATTTTTCTTATTTTATAAATGGAAAATGATTATTATTTCTGTGATTTACCTTTATTTCTACAATGTTATTAATTAGGTTTCACAGATTTCCCACAATCCAACCTTGAGAGAACATCCTATCTTAAATAACTAGATATCTGATAGCAAAACATTTAGTGATTTTTTGGTAGATCAGCAAATAAACACATTAAGAAGTAAAAGTTGGCACTATATATTGTTTTTCATCAACCATTAAGTCTAATTTTGGAGGATGACTTATGACACTATGTAAAACTCTTTTTGTAGTAAGTATAAATGTCCTATACCTTGGAAAAGATTTACTGATTTCATTTTTTTTTGAAATAAGTATAAGTGTAAAAATCTTATCAGCAAAACGAACATTAATTCTTCTCCCTTCTTCCATGATTACCACTCCCATTAAGACCTTCCTGGTCAGGGCTGCTTTTGAGCTGCACCTCGGAATTGGTGTTTGTTCTCTCCCCGCCCCAGGAGTGGGCAATCACATCCTGAAAGTATACAAAGACACATGGGCGTCTCCTGGAACATCAGTTTTTCTCTAGCTTTGGCAGGAAGGAGAATTAAATTATTTAGCTGGTGACTTAAAACATTATTTTTATATTAAAATAAACATGCATATATTTTAAAATAGAGGCAAAATATACCTGGATTTTTAAGATAAAACAAGAGACTTCAAAAGTAATTTTGTTCTTCTGAAAAAATTCCCATCTTCTCTATCTCAGGGAGCCAATTTTATTTTTCTAGTAGTATCTTTTTGTTAGCGTTTTACTTCCTTCATAATTTCATTTATACATTCACTTGTAATAAAAGATTTTTATCAGGGGTACTAAGTCTGGCTGTTTGAGGGTTATTTGTTCCTTTGATTCATGTGTATCTTGATCCATGAGGAAGACTAACCTTGGACATAGCATAGAATGACCTATGGAGTTCAACATGAAATACAGGTTTGTAGCTTATAGTCAATATTAGACAAATGGATTTTGCAACAAGCATATTCTTTACAAAATAAGAAACTAATTAACAGCTATTACCATTATAAAATGTTAACCTGGTCCAAATTGGGCATATCTGTTAAGAAAAAATGTTTCCTAGGCCTCACTTATCTAGAAAATAAACACTATCAGAAACGACATGTGTGTTCTAATCACATCACATGGGCACAGATTTGTCTGTTTATTCCTAAAATCATTATGCTGCTGATAAAATCCTTGTGACCTTGTTTTATTAATGAAAACAGGTCAACTTAGGCAATTTTAAAGGAAAGAATAAGAATCTAATAAACCCAACTCAATTTATGATTTTGAGTTGGGTTTATTCTCCAAATTCTCTTTTATCTTAGTCAAATGTTATGTTTTTATAGTGGAAATCATGAAATGGTATGTTCTGCTCTTTCAAATTAATTTTAACATATTTCCATGTGTCAGCATGGTTTTCACAGTTGACATTTTTATAGCTCTGCTTTATAAAATTAATTTTATTTCATATTTTCATGCATCAGGATGAGTCACACAGTTGACATTTTTATAGTTCTGTAGTGATCTTCTTTTACAATATGTTTTGTTTTGCTTAGCTAACTTCTTAGACATTTGGTTTTTCTGTCATGTTTTTTCAAACATAAAAAGCATTACTATAAATGTTTCTAAGTAAATAACTTTGTAATATGTTTTTTCTTTAGATAATATTCTATAGGTAGGATTGCTGTGCCAATACGTATTGAATAGTTTTATAGTTCATCATGTTCTTTTGCCCAGAGAAACAAAAACAATTGTAAATGTGAACAGGGAAACTTAAAATTTATGTCATTTAAGCATTTAAAATGTATGTCATTCTAAGATACAACAGATCCCAAAAATGACATTTTTATAATTTCTATTTAGTAAACAGGTATATAATGGTATATTGATGTTACTAAAATTTATATTTATTAAATAATGATAGCAATGTGGATTAATCAGTGTGATGATTTCTTATTTGTAGTTCCCTGTCATTGAATGCTCGTTTCATTCCTTTAACCAATTATCAAGTGGAATTCAAATGTTAATTGTCATAAATTTGTCTCAATTATTTACATATGTTAGAAAGCAAGCTTTAAAAGAAAGTATCAAGTGTATCAAGCACACAAAAATGCATTGAAAATATATAGAAACACCACATAGGGGGAGAAATATAGTACAATTGATGTAGCTGAAGCACCTGTGTAACCCTCCTCAACTCAAGCCACTTTCCTCCCTGTCTAGAGCTAGCTATCCCTTCAAATGTGGTGTTCACTAGAACTATGCACATTTTTATACTCTTCCTACATGTGTATGTAAACATAAAATGTACATGGTTGTGGCAGACCCTTCTGCATGGCTCGGACCCAGCTCCCACTCAGAGACGCACAGGACCCATGCCCACAAATAGGTTCTCTTGTGGGTAATCAGATTTGCAATATACCTAGGCTGCTTGGAGTCTTGCTTTTTGCTGAAATTCCTTCACCCTACAAGTGCTAAACCTTGCAGGGACCAGTGTAACCAGCTCAACCACTTTTGCCTTTTCATTTGCTAATATCCTTCTTCTGTGATGTGATTAGGGGCATTGGCTCTTTTTGTGGTAACCCAGGCATAGTGAGTGAAGACCATCTTGTAATGTGAGGAGAGATATAGAATAAAGGCCTATCATGGCAGAGGCCCCAGCTTTTGCTCCCCTTGAGAGAAAAGTCACGCTGTCGTCCTTTTTCCTCCACCAGACTCAGTAGTCTGTGTGTATGTTTTATTTCATCCATAATGACTCCTAGCCAGTGTCCTCATCAGCTGGCACCCACGAACAAGGACTCAGAGGCCACGAGCCATTGTCATTATGGACAACAAACCAACTTGGTGGGAGTATGTGCATATCAGCCCAGGTAAGGGCCGATGACCCTGAGTGCTTTTTGGAAATGTCATAGGGTGTGTTGGATTCAGAGGAATAGGATTTTCTTCCTAGGTTGCTCTCTCTTGGGACTGCTTTGCAACTATACCTTCTTGAGCAAGCAGAGGCTTTGCTCTTTTTCCCAAGCTTTTGCCGGGAGGCAACCTCAGCAAGGTCTGGGCTTGGGAAAAAGAGCAAAGATTTCCCCTTTAATCAGCTTTAAAAACATCAACTAGTTACAGGAGAGTTCACAGGCATCTCAGCAAATTCTTTCTTTTAAGCTGCGTCTTGTGGCCTCTTTAGTTTTGTCAGTCCCTCTGTCTGCCTGCATAAGGATTTAAAGGTGCACGTGGAAAGAAAGCAAAATCAAGACTGTTTTGTAATTGCTGTGCTTGTGGCAGGAGGAATTTCAGAAATAGGTTCTTTTATTTGTTAAAAAAATTTCTTTGAAGGTTTTTGCACTTCCTCAGCCATGGGGAATGGGCTCTCTAAAACAAAAGCAATGTTTTAGGTTCAGCAGCATCTTGAGGCTGCTGATTTTCTCCCAGATAAGGGATCTTTACATTTTGGAAGTTTGGAAGGGAAGGGACCGATGCACGCTAGCTAGGCCCTTCTCTTGCAGTTAGCGCCAGCTGCAGTTAAGGTAGTTGCACATGTGGCCTGGGCGGTGGGGCTCCGCACCCCCGCTTGCCCCATGTTGGGGCCGGTTCATGCGGAGGCCAAGTCGTGCACCAAGCCACACCCCTGGGACACGTGCCCCTGCAGTGACCCGCGCCCCCGGCAGTGACCTGCAGGAGGCCGTTGTCACCCACCGCTGCATGGGTCTCTTTGCTGGGCCAAGCAGCTGCACAGAGAAGAGATTGGTGTTCCTCGCCTCTTTTTCTCCCCGGTCCAGTGCATGCTGGGTGAGATCTTCCCTGCGCCCTGACACAGCTGTGCACTTGCGACCATTAAAAAAAAGAAAAAAAGTAAATGTATTTGCCAGTAGAGAAAAAACTGTTTCTGAGAGTTGTGAATGTGTTCATAAATTTGTCAATTTAAAGCATACTATAAGTGGGATAGGGGGTGTGACATGTTAAAAAATATTAAGAATCTTCCTTGTTTATGCCAGAGCTGTGACCTTTATTGTAAAAATGAAATATAGGGATATTGTCTCTTGTGTAAAACTAGCCCTTTTCCGTGGAAGACAAAGTACCATTTTTTAACTCAGTACCTGTAAACATTGATCATTTCCTTGAATAAGAACTGGCTATTCTCCCAAAGGAAACGGTTAATCAATCAAGTCACAAAAGGCCCTTGGTGCACAACCATTTTTTGTGTAAAACATATTTTTTCAGAGCACCTCCCCTCCTCCCATCTTTCCCACTTTCCTTGAAAACTGTGAATGCATTGCAGCCTGCAGAAACAGCAGGGGCCCTGTCTTTCAAAGCTAAGCAAATTATTAAAGAATGTCCTGATTGCCAAGCCCTTAGCAAGGCACCTCCATCTACAGGAGAATCTGCTAAAAATATAGCAGATTCCATCACAGAAAAAGGATATTAGCAAATGAAAAGGCAAAAGTGGTTGAACCGGTTACACTGGTCCCTGCAAGGTTTAGCACTTGTAAGGTGAAGGAGTTTCAGCAAAAAGCAAGACTCAAAGCAGCCTAGGTACACTGCAAATCTGATTACCCACGAGAGAACCTATCTGTGGGCATGTGTCCTGTGCATCTCCGAGCTGGGCCCATGCCACCCAGAAGGGTCTGCCACACATGATCTGCTTTGTATATTTTAAAACTGTAATGCTATTTTTGTATATATCATGCTTTAATTTCGCTTCATTTAATGTTAAGTTATGCTATTTAAATTTCATTCACTTTGAAACATGTATATCTAGTGTATTTATTCTAGTAGTTATATAGTGTTCCAAATTATTTAGTTTTATCTGAAGACTGTGTCAATTTGTATCTTTTTAGATTACAAACCATAACTCAATGAAAATGGTCTTGCATTTTTTCATATGTATATGTTTACATGGCTATCTAGTGTCTGTCCAGAAGTCCAGCCATTGTTAATATAAGGAGAATGGTTTGTACCACATCAACTTAACCTGGCAGCCAAGGAGAGTGGACTAGAATGTGCATGTGTGAATAATGACGACTTCACTATACCAATCAGTGGGGGTAGTAGACACCACTAAGTGAGCATGTGTACTGTGTGGCCATTGCATTCCAAATGACTAAGCAAGTAGAGCAAAAAAAAAAATGTATCAGCCTTTTTGTTAAGCTGGAAAATTCCTCCATAGAAACTATTTGAATGATTCAGAAGGCTGCAGTTATAGGCAGCAGGTGATTAGCAGCTTCATCACAATGCTCCTGCTCATCACATCTCATGCAGAGTTTTTTGCTGAAACATCAAATCACCCAGGAGATTCAGCCTCCCTACAGCCCAGATTTGGTGCCCTGCAACTTCTGGCTTTTCCCAAAACTAGAATCACCTTTGAAAGGGCAGAGATTTCAGACCATTAATGATTTTCAGGGAAGCATGATGGGGAAGCTGATGACGATTGGGAGGAATGTGTGAGGTCCCAAGGTGACAACTTTGAAATGGACCGAGGTCATTGCCTAATGTTTCTTGTATCTTGTATCTTCCTCAGTAAATTTCTCTATTTTTCATAGTACATAGCTGGACAACTTCTGGACAGACCTCATATATACATACACACACAGATTCTGTGTATATACCTACAATTTAAATGTATATACCCCGGAATGACATGATTGGCTTTTTATTCCCCAATTGATCTGCAAAATAGTTATGTTTTTTCACTAATCTGTGAATGTTAATTTTCACAACTACAAGTGATATTGAACATCTTTCTGTCATCTGTCAGAACCCCTCCTTTCTCACTAGTTTGCTATTTCTGTCATCTATCTAACTTCCATATATATCATTGTGCTTTGGGACTCTTTCTTCTAGTTCATTGGTGGAATACTCTTTCACAAAACTTTGGCTTTATTATAAGCCTGACATTTGATAGGATTATCCCCCCTTTTGTTCTTCAAAAGTTTAATGTTGTTCTTTTTTCCGGGTGGAACCATGGAGGGTGCAGGAGAGGAAGAAGGATCCTGCTGTGCCAGAAACCCTTAAGAAAAAGCAAAGGAATTTCACAGGGCTGAAAATCAAGCACCTGAGAAAGAAGTTTGCCCAAAAGATGCTTTGAAAGGCCAGGAGGAAGCTTATCTATGAGAAAGCTAAGTACTATCACAAGGAATACAGGTAGATGTACAGAACTGAGATTAGAATGGCTAGAATGGCAAGAAAAGCTGGCAACTTCTATGTACCTGCAAAACTCAAATTGGCATTTGTCATCAGGATCAGAGGTATCGATGGTGTGAGCCCAAAGGTCTGAAAGGTGCTGCAGCTTCTTCGCCTCCACCAGATCTTCAATGGTACCTTTGTTAACTCAACAAGGCTTGGATTAACATGCTGAGGATTGTGGAGCCATATATTTTTTTTATTGCATGGGGGTACCCTAACCTGAAGTCAGTAAATGAATTGATCTACAAGCGTGGGTATGGGAAAAATCAACAAAAAACAAATCGCCCTGACAGGTAACACATCGATTGCTTGATCTCTTGGTAAATATGTGATCATCTGAGAATCTGATTCATGAGATTAATACTGTTAGAAAATGTTTCAAAGAAGCAAATGACTTCCTGTGGCCCTTCAAATTATCTTCTCCACAAGGTGGAATGAAGAAAAAGACCACCCATTTTGTAGAAGGTGGAGATACTGGTAACAGGGAGGACCAGATCAACAGGCTTATTAGAAGGATGAACTGAGGTATCTACCATGGTCATTTTGGTAATCTGGTCAGTTAATAAACAGGAACTGCTTTAAAATTTAAAAAAATGTTTGATGTCAATTCTCGGCTCTTTGCCTTGTGTATGTGTGTGGATGTGTGTGTGGACACACATATTTAGAATAAGTCTATCAAGTTCTAAAAAAATTGTCTTTATTTCATGCACCAGTTAGCCATGTTTCCAGTTTTGAGTTCTTACAATGTCTTAGAAATTTGGGGAATAGCACATATCCTATAGCTAGCTGGTGGTTGGCATTGTTGAGTTCCCAGCTGCCAGGCTGTGTCTGTTCTCCCACCTGTCTAGGCCCTTAGCTTCTAAAATTCACAGATTGAGAAGGTGGGAAGCAACCCTTTTCTTCAGCCTCCTTTTGGAATGTGGGAGCCCCACCCCAGCTTGCTCTGGTCCCACTGCCTGCGAGGGCTCTTCGGCCCTTCTCCCTCTCAGAAACTGGACTTGTTGGCTACCACCTCTTCATTCCAGACCAGGAGCAAATTTAGTGATTGTCTTCATTCCTATGCATGACTCTGAGTTGCACTTAAAGTTTTGATGCACTGAAGGATTTTATTTGCTTATGAACCTGGACTTTCTGTGGGTACCTTTTTCTTTTTTTTTAAATATATTTATTCTTTATCCACTTGTTGCTAAGCATTTGAAACTAAGGGAGTATTTCAAAGCATGAACTCAATGAAGGATAAATTGTTTTAATTGTGATATAAAATATGAATTTACTTCTTATTTTGTGATATTTTACTTTATAATTTAATTTATCCAACAGGTTTATTCATCTTTAATGTTAAACTCTGTTTTACAATGTTTATATCTACTTCAGAACCTGAATTACAATAACTGAATGTTTATCTGTTTTATTGGGGATTTAGTTTCATTTTAGAGTGTGTATATGTATGCAGTTTAATAAAGAGAAAGCTCCAGTGTGCATCTGACCTTGGGAATGCTACTTTATTTCTCTAAAGTCCAGTTTCCTTTCTGTAAAACATATATTGTAATAAAACATGTATTATACTAAGTGAGTTCATGTATATAAATGAATTGGTTATATTAAATACAACCAACAGTGCTAGGCACCGTGTAATTTCTCTGTGTGTTTGTTGTTGTTGCTAACTCTATTAGTTCTCTTCATTTACTCTTTTTAGGCAGGGGTATGGTATTTTTTTGTTGTTGTTCTTATACTTCTCTTCTCATGAAGATTTAATTTTTTAAAGTAAAATCTTATGATCAAGTTGAAAAAAAACTTAAGAATCAAATAAGAATCTCTTATTTTCTAGCTTTGTGTCCCTTGTATAGAGGAATGCAATCTTGTGAATGTGTGTATTCTAAATTTTTTTATTGTTTTTTGGAGTTTATGCATCTATATTCATATCACAATAATGATAGGTACAATTTATTGGACACTGTACTAGGGTTGTATAGTAAACTCTGTATTATTCGTATGATAAAACTTCTATGTCAGTTAGGATTAGGTTTAACTGTGAAGGCTAAAAATCCAAAAGAACAGTGGTCTAAATGAGACAGAAGTTAATTTCTTTTCCGTGTAACTGAAGACCAGAGTTGGGCTGTTCAAGCTTGTGTGAGGGCTTCTGAGTTGCAGGGACGAGGCTTCGTCCATCACATTAGCCTGCCATCCTCTACCCGTGGTTTCCAGGGGGGTGCTTGGAGTGGGAGCCAGTCATCATTTCCAAGTCCTTGTTGGGAAATTATTTTATAACTGATTACTTTATAACTGATGGCCCACACAGTTCATAGTGTTTTCTGCCTAAGCACCAAGTTCATGACTATGCATCCATCGTAGATTGTACTGCAGTTTGGTCATATACTTAAACGAAGAGAACATTCCTTGAATTCCTAATACATTGCCTCCTGTACATTGCCTCATCTGATCTTTACAGCCACCCTTTCAGGTAGAGATTATTATCCCCATTTGCAGACAAAGAAGTAGAATTTAAAAGATCCAGAGATCAAAAAAGTCTCATGTGGGTGATACAAGATTCAAGCCAGGCCTTGTGAGTTAAGGTGAGAGCTCTTGAACTTTTAAATGTATTATTATATAGGAGTTACCTCATAAACAATAGGATGGAGTTTTTGATAAAAATTTGGAAACAAAAGAATTAATTTGAAGTAATTTTTTAAAATACTACCGGGGAATATTTATATATATATTTACTAACTAAACTGATGACATAGGCATGTATGTTTACTAATGTGCTGAACTGCTTGTGCATAAAATTCATTTGTTGAAGTCCTAACTACCATTTCCTCAGAATGCGGTGGTGTTTGAAGATAGGGCCTTTAAGGAGATAATTGAAGTAAAATGAGTTCACATGGGTGGGCTCTAATCCAATATGACTGTTGACTTCTAAAAAGAGGAGTTTAGGAAATAAAGACACAGACCAACGAGAGACCTGAGACTGTGTGAGGACCCAATTATCCAATTTTCAAGCCAAGGAGAGAAGCCTCAGGGGAAACCAACCCTTCTCTACCTGTTTATATTTCCTGAGTTACATTAACTGATGAACTTCCAGCTTCTAGAACTGTGACAAAATAGATTTTTTTTTTATTTAAACCACTCAGCTACTGGTATTTTGTTACAACAACCAAGAAAAACTCACACATTACTTTTCATTAAAATATCAATCCCACTGCAAGAGGTCACTAAATTCTCTTTGCCTAGGGGCCAGCTCTTTGCTTTCTGGGCCTTCACGTCTTCTTGTGGGTATTTTTAAGAAAATTCACTGTAAGAAATTTAGGAAGAAAATAAACTTTCATAAAATGCCTATCCTTGCTAGATACTAATGACTTATCATTTAACAAGAAATTATTGTTTCATACACCCAGCAAAGCACTTTACATGAATTACTACATTAAATCCTCCACATAAATCCGTGATCTGCCCAAAGTCTCTCCGCTGGAAAGTGATGGAACCAGATTTGAAGGCAGACAGTCTGCGGGCACAGCCCCTATGCTATGCTGCCCCTCCCCACCTCTACCCTGTCTGGGAGCGCCCTGGGGAGTCTCACTGGCGAGTTCAGGGCTCTACCACCTCTGTCTCTTCCTCTGCGGCAGAGGTCACGCGTCCTCACACTGTGTATGCCTTTACAGTGGCTGCCCTCCTGGGTCTCTTCAATGTTCCTGCCCTGTTCCTTCTTTCACAAAGGTTTTCTTTCACCTGCTGGACAGGGGGAGCCAGACTTTGCTATTTTTAAAAAGATGCATCTTGCATTCAAACTGTTGTTTCCTTGGTAGGAAACATCCTTTACAGCCTCTGAAATCCTTGAACTCTCTTCTCTCCTGGTCCATATGGGTTACTGCTACTCAAAACTGACAAACTTTTGGAAGCATCATTACCATCTCAGAAACCTTGCTATCCATCAACATCCTTGGCTCCTTAAGGCATCTCCTCTATTCATACATCTGAATAGAATCTTCCTTCCCTTTTTTTTCTTTGCAAGTTAATTTATGCTCCCTGAATTACATTATCTACTGTGCTAACAATTCTGCCAGAAATAATAACACTGTAATACATGGTCTACACCTTGGTCTTTAGAGCTGCATCACTGATTATTTTTGAAAGTGGATGAAAACATCAAATAGCTCAAATCTACCTTACTTTTAAGTATGTGAGAAATGACTCAGTTTTGTTTTACTGTAAGCGTTTTTTTAAAAAATATCATTAAATGCTGATCATATCTTTTATATATTATATGGATTTGGAATGTGCCTCAGAAGGGCTGTGAACTATATTTTCTGAGAAATTTCATGTCAGTAGAAGAATATGTGGCTGGCAAAGCATGCTAATAAATTGGATTCTGTCCATATTTTAGGTTTTTTCACTCCCACTACTATTTTGGTAGATACGTTCAGACAAAACTTAAACAACATTTTTTTATAAATAACACTCTAAATCTGGTAAGAGAGACAGCACAGTGCAGTAAAACAAAAAGAAGAAGTTTAGCCTAGATCTTGATTTCTGAATGACATTGGGTAAGGCATTTAAATTCTTTGACCTTCAATTTATCATATAAAATGATAAAATAGCTGAAATTTTAAAGGCTTTTCTAATTCTATACTTGATTCAGTGTAAACAAAACTAAAATTTTAAAAGAAATGCTAATAAATTGTGTGTATTTTGAAGAATGAAATATATATTAGTACAGGAAGAAAATATTAAGACTACTCAGTAATCATATTTATTGGTTGCTCTACTGCATTTTAAGGTAGAGTTTAAGAGAGGTAAATGGTACCTTTCCTTTTGTGAAAATATTCATCTAACATACACACTTAGTAATTAATCATTAATCATATGCCTTGTTTCCTAAATGTATCCTCAATACTATGAAAGCAGGCACATTACAATGACTAACTTTTCTAAACGTGCAAATGTGCTTTCTCATACACCCAGCAAGCTAAGAGGGTATCATGTGGACATTGGGAAGAACAAAGGCTCATGTCAGCAATAAAAATACTATAAAAGAGGTAAAGCAGGTAGTTCTGGCCAAGATGGAGGCATAGGTAGAAACCCTTCACTTCCTCTCACAACCAAAAGGAGGACAACAACCAATCTAAAATCAATAAACAAGCAGAAGTGCCAGAAAAATCAAACTTCATGGAACTCCAACAACCACAGAATTAAAGAAAGAGTCAAACAGAACAAACAGACCAGAAAGCAGTAGAGGGAGAGAACACGCCTTGAGGTGGCAGACTATGCCGGAGGGCTGGCTGAGAAACTGCAGGGAGGTGGCGGACCGCACAGGTGGGGCTGATTTAAGGGGAAACTGAGACTCAGAGCTGGCTATGGACTATGGCGATTGCCAGAGTGTGAGAAACTCCCAGTCTCACATGAGAGTTCATTGGGAAGTGGGGTAGAGCTGAGCAGGTAAGCTGCATTGTTCCCTCTCTGGCCCCTCCCCCTCAGTTGCACAGCAGCACAGCAAGGAGGGTTGCTCTACCCAAGGCCCTGCCCTCTTACAACTTAACAGGTGCCCTGAACAAAGAAATAGAGTCAAAATGAAAGAACAGAGCAAAACTTCAAGAAAAAAAACTAAGCAATAAGGAGATAGCCAACCTATCTGATGGAGAATTTAAAGCCCTGGTAATCAAAATGCTCACAGAACTGATTGAGCTTGGTCAAAAAATGAAAGAACAAATGAAAGATACCCAAAATGAAATGAAGCAACATATTCAGGGAACCAACAGTGACCGGAAGGAAACCAGGACTCAAAGCAATAATTTGGAACAAAAAGATGAAATAAACATCCAACCAGATCAAAATGAAGAAACAAAAATTCAAAAAAGTGAAGAGAGGCTGAGGAACCTCTGGGACAACTTGGAATGTTCCAATATCTGAGTTATAGGGGTGCCAGGAGAAGAACAACAGCAAGAAATTGAAAACTTATTTGAACAAGTAATAAAGGAAAATTCCCCCAACCTGGCAAAGGAAATAGACTTCCGGGAAGTCCAGGAAGCCCACAGAGTCCCAAAGAAGTTGGAACCAAAGAGGAACACACCAAGGCACATCATCATTAAGTTGCCCAAGATTAAAGATACAGAGAAAATCCTAAAAAGCAGCAAGAGAAATGGAGACAGTTACACAAAGGAGTGCCCATAAGACTATCAGATGATTTCTCAAAAGAAACCTTGTGGAGGGCTGGAAAGATGTACTTGAAGTCATGAAAGATAAGGACCAATATCTAAGATTACTCTGTCCCGCAAATCTATCATTTAGAATGGAAGGGCAGATAAAGTGCTTCCCAGATAAGGTCAAGTTAAAGGAGTCCATCATCACCAAGCCCTTATTATATGAAATATTAAAGGGACTTATCTAAGAAAAGGAAGATAAAAAATATGAACAATAAAAATGACAACAAACTCACAACTATCAACAAATGAACCTAAAAGAAAAAAGGAAGAAAAACAATGAAAACAAAACTAAGCAAGCAGCTAGAACAGGAACAGAATCAGAGAAATGGACATCACATGGAGAGATTTCAGTGGGAGGAGGGGAAAGGGAGGAGCAAGAGGGAAAAGGTACAGGGAAGAAGAAGCATAATTGGTGGGCATAAAATAGATGGGGAGAGATCAAAAAAGGTATAGGAAACAGAGGACTCAAAGACTTATATGTACAACCCATGGACATGAACTAAGGGAGGGAGATGCTGGAGGGTTGGGGGATACAGGATGGATAAAGGGGGGAAAATTGGGAAAACTGTAATAACAATAAAATGTACTTTAGAAAATAAAAGATAATGTATGTCTAAAAAAAGGAAGTAAAGCAATTTGTGCTACAAGACAGAACTGGAACTGTACCATATCAAAATAAAAACATTTGTATCAACCTAATATTTGACATATTAACTCCCTTTGGGGCACCACTGCACTTCAGTTTTTGTGTTCCCAGGACCTCCTTTTTTCACTGCTGGATGGAGGTCTTTCATGCTCCAAAAACTAGAAACATCACAATTCTTAGTGTTTAGGAGGTAGAAGATGAACAAAGTGCTTGCCAGGCGTAAGCTGACAGATCACTGGAAGAGCAGTTTTTGTGCATGGTGGAGAGAAGTGCTCCTGAGGCTGGCTGTGTGGTGATTCTGAGAGGGAGCCCAGTGACCCACTCCCTACACCCGCCTCCCCGCCACTGGAGCTAGTTTAGCTTCAGAAAGTGTATGCACTGGGTGGGGCCAATGAGAGAGTCCCCAGAAAATTTGGAGAGGTCACGGTAATATTGCTTGTAAGGCTCAGGAAAGTCACTACAATCAGCCAGATGTGAGATTCTCTCTTTATTCTGCAGCAGCTGTAGAGCAGTGGTGGGAAGTCTAGGCTAAGACAAGATTGAGATGAGTCCCACTGAAGGGCATGGGGAAGATTCTAAAGCTTCTCACCACCACACAAAGTGTAGTAAGTGACACAAGGGAAGATGACCGAAGCACCAAAAACAGCCTGGGGGCAGGTAGGGGAAGACCACACCCATAGGACCCTGGCTTCCACAGTGGGGCCACAGACCACCATGTGGGTGTCAGCACTGGTAGGTGCCAATGGGAGGAATAGCCCCAGCAGGCCCCAGGACGTATGGATGATGGCTCAACGGATTCCAGGGTGAGCACAGCAGAGGCCTTGTGCCTCCCCACTCCAGGAGTCCCATCACCACCTCCCAGCTCTGTGACTCCACAGCCAACCTCAAATGGAACACCCCCGCAGGAAGAAGGCAAATGACAAGCTAACTAAAGTTTATCTGAAATGCCAGAAAAATAACTACAATTTCTGTCTAAGGTAGAATGATGCCTGGAAATGTAGGTTAAGTACCATTATTAGAAAAATAATGAAAGTTATACATGTGGACATACCTGCAAATGTGGAATATAAACATCATACACAATGTATGAAGAAACGCTATGCTGTCTACACAGCTCTGGAGTCAAAGTTTTAGAATTTGGCTGATGACTTTAAGAACAGACTTTTTGTCCAATGGTGACAACATCCATGACACAAGGAACAACTTTTTTGCAATTCTTCCAGAATTCTTAAAAACTATTCATTTCTCTCTAAGTATAAACTTGTAAATTGTACTTTTAAAATTATGATGTATTGGTTTACTAGGGCTGCTGTAACAGAGTGCCACAAACCAGGTGGCCCAAACAACAGAAATGTATCATCTCACAGTTCTGGAGGCCAGAAGTCTAAGATCAAGGTATCAGCAGCTGGGATGGCTCCATCTAAGGGCTTCAGGAGAAGAATCTGTTCTAGGCTTCTCTCCTTGACTTACAGATGGGCATCTTCTTCCTGTGTCTCTTCATATTCTCCTTTTTATTAAGACACGGATCATATTGGATAAGGGCCTACCAACTGACTTCATCCTAACTTAACTATGTTTTCAAGGAACCTATTTTAAATAAGGTCACATTCTGAGTTACTGGGGTTTAGGACCTCAATGTACGTATTTAAAGAGGACACAATTGAACCCAAAACAAAGATGATCTTGTTGGTGATAATTAGGCTATCAAAAAAAAGGGGGGGCTGTTGTATTTCCATGATTTCTGTTACTGTATGTATTCACAGGATATACCAAAATTAATATCATGGAAAAGAATAGAAAGTGGTATTGGTTTCCAGCTTCATTCAGTTTAATTGGGAAACATATGATTTCTAGTTTAATTTGTTTTGAAAATGAAATAATCATCAGTATAAAGGTATCTGTGTATATTTTAGTGACTCTAAGATACTACCAATATTAATGAAACCATTATTTTGTCTATTACTGAAAAAGAAGGAACTCTGACACCCTAGGCAGTTTCACTCTTCTGGAAAAATCTTCCCATGTTTTTGCAGAGCTTAGCTTTGCTCAAATCACCATCCTGTGATGAAAAACAGCACCCACCTCCCCGCTTCTGCATGTAATATATAGCATGTTTATATGTTTGTTCACTCTCTCTCTCCACTCAAATGTAGGTTACAGAAGAGCAAGGACTCGGTCTATTTTGCCTAACCAGCCCTGGAAGAAGGCCTGACACACAGCAGGCATTGAATAATTATTTTCCAAAACTTTAAATAAATTTTATATCTCAAATATAAGTACATGTATATATGTGTATGTACAGGGGTGGGCAAAATAGGTTTATAGTTGTTCATATGGAAAATAAGACATAGTTAATAAATAAGAATATAAGAATAAACTGTGTTTTGTGTACTCACAACTGTGAACCTACTTTTGCCCACCTCTATATATTCATTTATTATGTACATGCACATTTTGTTATGTACACTATGAATTTTATTATGTACATAAATCAGTGTTTACATTTATATGGTTTTCCATTTAGATAGAATTACTACTTCTCTTTGGGAAATTCAAATTGAACTAAATTGTCGAAATGATCAGATTTCTTTGCTCACTTGCTATTAGCCCTATTTGTAGACCTTATTTGTGCATGGTGAAATGTACTGAAGTACATTTCAGTGATTAAACCAGATACAGACTGTTCTTTCTGCCCTAGTCCTTTGCCCTTGAGATGCACCACCATCCACTGTTCCAGGGAGAGGTAAGACTTAGATGTTCCTGTGCATTTGAAGCCGCCACCCAGACCCACCTAATCACTGGGTCTACATGCCTTCATTGGGCCCTCAGACTGTGCTTTCCCGAGCTAGCTTCTCCTTCACGGGCTGAAGCAGTCTTAATCAGTCCCTGCAGAAATGGATGGGAGGAGGGCACAGGTCATGTGTTTTGCCTTGGTTTGCTCTCTTGGGGATGCTCCATGTGGCATCACTGCTAATTTTGTGAAAAGTTTAAAAGAAATATAAAGAGAGACCCCATTAGTGATTTCAATGGGAGATTGACACCACTGTTACTGAATACATATGCACATACTACTACTGCTACTACTAGTAAAAATAATAATAGCTCATACCATTATGACATGCTTACCACTGCCCTGGCACTATACTATGCTAACATAGATCCTCTCATCACTCCTGCAAGCCATCCTCCAGCAGACTGGACAAAAGTTACCTAAAGAGATCAGGTTCTGATGCCTGGAACCTGTAAATGTTACCTTACTTTGGAAAAGGACTCTTTACAGGTGTAACTAAATTAAAGGTCTTGAGGTAGGGAGATTATCCTGAATTATCAGGGTGGGCTCTAAGTGCCATCACAAGTGTCCTAATGAGAGGAAGACAGAGGGATATTTGACAACAGGTGGAAGAGCTTGGGGTACTGTTACCATGGAGGCAGAGAAAGAAATGCCAGCAGCCACCCAAACTGGAAGAGGCAAGGGACAGCTCCTTTCCCAAAACCTCGGGGGGGGGGGGCAGTGTGGCTCTGCCAGCACCTGGTTCCAAACCAGTGACAGCGGTTTCAGGCTTCTGGCATCCAGCATTGTGAGAAAACATATTTCTGTTATTTGAGCTACCGAGTTTATGGTAATTTGTTACAACAGCCATAGAAACTAATATTAAATAATTCTGTAGTTCTAGGATGACTAACAGATCTTCTTTTTAAAAGGATAACTGGGAGAAAATATTTACAAGTCATATATTTAATAAGTTATTAGTATGCAGAATACACACAAAATTCATACAACTCAACAACAACAATAACAACCATAAAACAACCCAATTAATGAATGGCCAAAGGACTTGAACAGATATTTCTCCAAAGAAGATATATGAACGACCAAAATGCACGTGAAAAGATAATCAGTATCATTAATTATTAGGAAAATGCAAATCAACACCACAGTGAAATATCAATTCAGACCTATTAGGATGACTATCATAAAAAAAGAAGACACTAAATGTTGCAAGAATGTGGAGAAGTTAAAATCCTATAGATTATTTGGTAAAACTGTAAAATGATGCAGCCATTGTGGAAAACAGCATGGCATTTCCTCAAAAAGTTAAAAACGGAATTGCTATCTGATCCAGGAATTCCACTTCTTGTTATGGACACAGAAGAACTGAAAGCAGAGTCTCCACGAGATGTTTACACACCCACGTTCGCAGCAGCATTGTCCACAAAGGCCAAAGGATGGAAGCGACCCAAGTGTCCACTGGCAGATGAGTAGATAAGCGAGATGTGGTACATGCAATGGGATATTATGCAGCCTTAAGAAGAAAAAATTTCTGGCACATGCTGCAACATCAATGAACCTTGAAGACATTATACTCAGTGAAATAAGCCAGTCACAAAAGGAAAAATGCAGTAAGTCCTCACTTACCATCATCAAATATGTTCTTGGAACTATAGCGAAACAACATATAATAAAGAAACCAGTTTTACCATGAGCTAATTTATGTAAGCAAGAGTTAAGTTCCTAAGACATCTAATCAATATTACAATAAAACAACATTGAACAAAACAACATTATTAAGAGTCCTTGCCAGGTAGCTCAGTTTGTTAGAGCATTGTCCCAATACACTAAGTTGTGGGTACTATCCCCAGTCAGATACATACAAGAGTCACATACAAGAGTCAACCAATGAAAGCATAAATAAATGGAACAACAAAGTGATGTGTGTGTGTCTCTCTCCGTCTCTCAAAAAAGTCAATAAATTAAAATTTAAAAAATAAATGTAAATGTCAGTTTTAAAAATAACGACAGTATTCAAGGATCTGCTGTAGTAAACAATTCCACTTAAGTAAACTACCTAAGGTGGTCAAATTCACAGAGACCTAAAGTAAAATGGTGGTTACCAGGGGCCGGGGGAGTGGAGAATGAGGACTTGTTTCATACATACAGAGTTGTTTCAGTTTGGGAAAATAAGAAACGTTCTGGAAAGGGATGGTGGTGGCTGTCACACAGCCAATTGTAAGCACACTTATTACCACTGAACTGTACACATAAAATTATACATTTTAGGTTATGTATATTTACCACAATTGTTTTTAAGAAAGGACGCCTGGGCAGAGAGAGCTTTAGTACATCTTTACACAGTTAATAAATTATAGAGCTAAAATTAGAAACCTGGTTTTCTGATCTTAGAATCTATGCTATAATCTATCTGAGCCTGTCCGTTGTCTTTTTGCATCTACAATAACATACCTTTGGTACATCAAATTTCTTTTCTCTGACCTCCCCCTGCCCCACCACTTCCCTCAAAACATAGGCTCCACACCAGGGGGAGACCACAGATGCCCTCATTGTTATTGTTACCATGCTCATTATTGACTGTTAATTATGTAAAATGTGTCTAGCATTTTACTTTTTATCCAATCCCATACATTCCAGCCCTCCTCTTTGCTTTCCCCCACCTCCCCAATCCATCACCAATGGATTTCTTGGAACCCCCTTGCACCACCTCTTTCAACTGTGATGTATGAAACATGGTGCTGCAATTCTCTGGAGCATTTCTCAGTCTGTTGAGATTTTGCTTCCCAGCAACTGTCATCAGTTTGACTCAAATAAACTCATTAAAAAATTCTCTATAGGTTTGAATGTTTCCTATGTTGACATTTACTTAGCCCAGTCAGCAGGATTCCAAAGAAACCCACCCAAGACCACCCCATGTACCTGGCCCCCACCTAGGGTCCAGCAAGAGGAGTGTGAGCCCTGCCAGCTCCTCATTTTGCAAAGGGTGAACTTGGGTGAGTTTCTATTGCATTTCCAGACCTCCCTGTTTCAAGGTATGAGGCCCTGACTTTATTTGGAGCTGTCTTTTTAAATCCTCAAGGTGAAAGTGAAACTTAAGGGCTTCGAGAGAACCCAGGCTAAGGCGGGACTGGAGGAAAAATGGGTGGCTGGTTTTTTAACTTGGGTTTTTCAATTGGAATTGCTTTCTGAGAGTTTGCCCAAAATCCTTTTGCTGGAAAAATGAGAGCCCGGACTTCTTCAGCTCCAAAGACAAGGGGTATCTCCTCCCTCCAGCCTGAATCTTGGGTATCCTTGGGTGACTAAGAATCTTTGTGGAGGTGTCTGGAGGCATCACCTGATGTGCAGGAGCTGCATAGAGAATTCCATGTCAACTGTAATTAAACAATTGACTCATCTGGGGACACACATATAAAGGTTGGTCACCTAGCACTCCAAGTCCTCACAGCTGTATTGGACAGCTAGGGAGAGAAACTGAGGCATGTAAGAGGGTTGATGTGACTTGAGAAATGAAGTGTTATGGAGCTCAACTCGTCAGCAGTACACTTTTAACCACTACACAAAAAGCCTTTAAGTCTGTCCAGGCTCTAAGATCCCAAAATAAAACTAAAATTGACATGGGAAGCTATGCCCGCACTGCCAGAAATTCCCAGACCCCAGCCCTCATTCATACTCTGGTAGGAAGCATTGACATGCTATGTCACAGAAATGGGAAGGTTTAACTAGAAATGATATCAACTTAGAATGACCAAAATGCAGTTTGCTTTCAGTACCTAAATTAACTTTTTGCATCTAAAGTTAGAAAAATGCAGGCTCTGAAATTAATCTGAATGAATGGGAAGTGTGTCTTGATTTGGAAATTAGAATTTTCTGGAGGATGTGTTACCAAACAATACTTGGGGTCCTGCTGCCTCCTGCTGCCCTCTAGGCAAAAATTCCAGAGGCAAAGTTTTGGTGATAAAAGAGAGGAGTCTTTATCCTATCAATTAAGGCTAAACTCTAACACAGGGGCGTCAAACTCTCAAACTCAGCCTTCAGGTTGCCTTCAAAGGGCCGAATGTAATTTTAGGACTGTATAAATGTAACTACTCCTTAACAGTTAAGTGAGAACTTGAGAACTCAGCGCTGCAGCTGGGTACAAACAAGGTACGGGCTGGATAACACAAGGTGGAGGCCTGGATTCAGCCTGTGGGCCTTGTGTTTGCCACCTGTGCTCCAACACCTGAGTTCTCTTAGCTTTTCCCTGCCAGTTTGTAGTTATCTTGTTTCTATGGGGTTAGTTTGCAAACTAAAAACAACATAATATACAAAACCTACACAATTTTGGAAGAATGTTAGGCTTCTACCTCAGAACACCCAAAGAATAAATAAACTTGCACCCTCTGCCAGGCCAGCCTGATCCTAGGCTGTGCCTGGAGTTACTTCCCATACAAAATACCGTCTCCTGGGAAATGCAGGCATCCTCCAGGAAGAAGAGCCTGAGAGCTGGCTGGAGCCCTAGTATGACCCCAAGCCTCCGAAGGAGCCAGCTCAGGACCCAGAGAGCCTTCTTTTTATTCCCGCTGTTTCGGGAGGCATTCTGCTTCTCAGCCAATCCCGTCCTAGACTTGCCTCAGCACACTCCTCCTAGGGCCCCTCTCTACTTTTCGCCAGTGATCTGAGTTATCCTAACCTGATCTCTCTGTATCAGAAGCACAGATAAATTCTTTTAAAAATAATAAGAAATTTTAAAGACTGTCTCTGAGCTAAAGAAGGTTCTGAAGCTAATAAATGTCAACACCCCATTCCTCACTCCCTTCCTCCCCTCCACAACTCTGAAACCAAAGTCTGTCTTTGAAATGTAAATACCTGGTCTCCAAGGACTCTTATCTAGGCCATCTTTTAAAAATACAAATTTTTGAAAGGTAAATCTTATTGAAAGCATTGAAAAAAAGCCTTAGCCATATGAAAGCAGATCAACTTAACTTGTTTTAGCTATTCGTAACTTGAGGAAAAAATCATCGAATATCTAGATATTTTGAAATAATGTTAACTACTGAACATTGATGGCTAGACAAGTCTTGCAGTTGCCTGCTTGTGTTGCAGAGGCTGTGAGTGGTTGTGGAACTGTTAATGAGTGTCTTGTTAATCAGTGTCTCTGTCAGAGGTGTGTTTCCTGAAAGTGTGTATGCCGAGGCACCTATATTTCTACAGGTTATGAAATGTGTTCATAAAAGTCTATCGAGGGAATTCTGGCTGCTTACTTTTGGTTATCATTGGAAATTGAGGTTTTTAAAAGTTAAAAATTCAAATTAAGTTGGAAAGAAATTGTATGGTTTCGGTAATAGAAGGCAGGAGATAAGATTACTTTTGAGGGAAAAGGAAGAAAGCGAGTTCTAAAGATAGTTATTTCTGAATGTGACTGGGGACTCAAGACTTGGAAAATTTTAGCTTAAGAAAAAGTTACAAGTCTAGCAAGTAATGTGTATGTTAAAGCTTTTGTTTCAGAAACTACAGATAAGGCCCATCCTGGCTTCTGGGAAAATAGCCGGCCCCCTGGGGCACTGAGAGAAGATTACCACCTGGGGACATCCGAACCTTTGTTCCAGGGAGAGCAGAGGACCACCCTTCCCCCTTGGGAACAGCTAGCTACTGAGGACAGGAATGTTGCAGCTTCCGAATCTCAAAGCCCTCACTGAACCTTGTTTGTCCTCCCCCACCTCCCTTATAAAAGGTCTGGCCAGGAAAGAGAAGGGAAGATGGTTTGTTAGAGTATGAACCCGCCATCTCAGATCGCCGGCCATCTGAATAACGCGCCCATAAAAGATTCCATTGCTGTCATTGCTTATTGGATTTGGTAGTGACAGGCAGCCCGAACACCGGTGGTTTTTTCAGTTACAAATGGATAAAAAGTTTTGTGAAAATATAAAAGTTATATTTTGTATAAGGCTCTGACAGTTGTAAAAATTTATGAAAGTTTTAAATTTGTAAGTTTAAGCTAAAGCCTTAAGTGGCCAAAGTTGCCCTTGCCTTCTCTATAAAAAAATTAGTAATTCAGATTATGTATATGCCCTGGATGTGTGTGGTTTTGATGTAACATGTTTGTCTGTATATTATGCGCAGTGCTTTTTTTGTTTGTTTGTTTTTTCTTTTTTCTGCCTCCAGAAGGCATTACTGAATGTAATATTTATTGGCCTGAAGGAATTAAATACTTAAATTAAGCAGGATCCTGTGGCCTGGACAAAGTATTTAATATTAAAACTGGTTTAATTTTGATTAATGTATTTTAGAGCTATTACCATAAAATGTGTTTGTTTTACCTAAAATTACAAAAATATATATATTATGGTCTTTTGGTTAAGTATATTTGACAAAACTTCCAAAATTCAATTTTTAAGAGATTTTTTAACTGAGAAATAACTTTGAGTCATTCCGAAGAGTCCTGGACTACCTCAAGGATTTATTCTCTCCTTATAAATGAAAAGTTGTTAAAATAATTAGGCCTATTTGAGATGCTGAAGTTACATGGAAATCTTTGCCAGAATAATAACAGTAATAATAACTGTGTTCTATTTGTACCTCTTTGCTCTCACGTGGGAAGATTACAAGTTTACTTGGATAGGAATGCCCCAGGAGTATATGGAACAGTCCATCTATTGCCTTAGATACTGAAAGCTGATTTAAATGTTAAATTTCCTAGAGATTCCACTCTAATCCAATACGTGAGTGAATGACTTAGTTTATGGTATAGGAAATCACTACCCTCCCAAAAGTGCAAGCTCTGATTCTGTTTACCAGAGGTAAAATGCTTTGGTTATCTGATATGTAAAGATGGGCTACTAATTAACCCTGAAAACCTCAGAGGAATCTTGTCTTTTCCTCTTCCCAGAACAAAAAAGCAGCTTAGAGGGTTCCTGGGTTTGAATGGATATTGTCATAGTTGAATTCCAAATTTTTATTAATGGCCTAGCCCTTGTATGTCTTATTAAAATCAATTTGACCCGACCACCTTCTTGTTCCTAGGAATGGTTTATAGGAAACTCCTTGAAAATACTGACTTAACTTAGTTTACAAATGGATCTTTGAAAGATAAACAGGAATGTCACCAAGCTAGATGTGCAGTAACTTCCCTGGTGGACATAATTGAAAGTTCTTATTTGCTTAATAATTTCTGCCCAACAAGCCTAATTGATTTTTTAACTCGAACTTGTCAATCGATCAAAGATCAAATAGCCAATATTTACACAGGTAATAGCTATGCCTTCAGTGTGGCTGACAACTTTAGAATATCGTTTGAGCAGCAAGGCTTCTTAATTTTCTCAGGGTAGCCCATAAAGAATGGAAAGTAGGTTGCAAAATTATTAGATGTTATACAGAAATTGAAACAATTGGCAATTACCAAATTCCAGGGCTTTCTAAAGCTGGTGCTGCAGCTAGACAGGCAGCATTAAACAGCTAAATTAGCCAGAGCTGAGAATGCGCCTTCCTTTCTACTAAATCAATAAAACTCTCTTTCACAGTTCCGGTGGACAGCTGCAGAGGGAAAGAGAATGTGACAACAAAAGTGAGAAGCTTTGTCCCAGGCAAACAAATAGTGCTTGGACCTAATCGGAAACCACTCTTACCCATGGGAGCTTAGCTATCTACTGTACTTTAACATGTACATGAGCCAAAATCAGAGTCTTTAAAGATAATTTCATGGAGTAAACAATATTATTGGAAACCTCCTACCGTAGTTCATAATGTACACAGCAAATGTTCTGCCCAAAATATAGCCCAGGAAAATTACTCCATGGGTGCTATGAACATTTTTCACTTCCCTTAGATCCATTTGAGGTATGATAATTGAATTTTGTCCAAGTGCTATTGTTACCAAACAGCACTTGGGGCTGCCTGTTGCCACACACCCTCTAGGCAAAAATTCCAGAGGCAAAGGTTTGGTGATAAAGGAGAGAAGTCTTTATTCAAAAGCAGTTACTGAAGCCTATCAAGTCACATCTATAATCATTGAAGCCTATCAATTAAGATTAAACTCTAACACCTGAGTTCTCCTAGCTTTTCTTAGTTTTTAGTTATCTTGTATCTACAGGGTTAGTTTACATACTAAAAATAACATAATATACAAAACCTACACAATTTTGGAAGAATGACAGGCTTCTGCCTCAGAGCCTGTTCCCTCTGGAACACCCAAGGAATGCCCCTGCCACCCTCTGCCAGGTCAGCCTGATCCTTGGCTGTGCCCAGAGTTCCTTCCCATCCAAAACACCATCTGTTGGGAAACACAAGGCAGCTGTAGCATGATCATCCTGGCATCCTTGAGGAAGAAGAGCCTGAGAGCAAGCCTGAGAAAGAAACAGCTAGGAGCCGGAAAGCTCTTCCTGAGCCAGAGACCCAGCCCTTTTTTCTTTCCACTGGCTCTGGAGGCATTCAGCTTCTCAGCCACTCCTGTCCTACACCACCCACAATCGCCTCAGCAAACTCCTCCTATGGTTCCTTCTTACCTCTCCCCAGTTGTCTTAATCAGATCTCTCTGCATCTCCACCATCTTAATAATACCAAAAAATGTATTAGTCATGATTTTGTATAGGTTGAGGTATTCCCTTGCAGGAGAGCAACACCTTTAATGGTAGGTGTTTAATTAAGTAATTAATTAATGTAATGCATTTAATATTAAATATATTAATTAATTCCCAAATGGAGGAATTCCCTCTGAGTCAGTGCCTGAAAGACTCATTTACCAGAAAAATGATTCAATCCGCTCATCGGGTTTGGCCTTTTCCACAGCGTTTTCATTGTGCCTGTCATCCCCAGTTCTCTGGATTGGTAAAACATGTAACTGATACAATTAAAACTCAACTAGGTAAATTTTCAGAAGCTTTTAATCTTCCTTGACCAAAAGCCCTCCTTATAGTACTCTTCAACCTGAAATCTATGGTACGCACAGCCTTTCTCCTTATGGCAGTCACTGGCCACTCTACGAATCTAGAGGAAGGGGCATGTGACTCAACTGTACTAAAAGGAGACATTCTGCATTATTATCGAGGCCTCATTAACCAGCTTACAGGGGCTAATAAATTAATAACATTTCCAGCATTACTAATTTATTAGTAGATGAAGATGAAGACTTCAACGACCACAACTTACAACCAGATTTTTGTCCACTGGAAAAGATATGAATTACAGGCTCTTTTCATTGTTGGAAGGGACATTACCAGGGGCCTAACTGCAAAGGGACATCTGGCCCAGTCTCTGACATTTGCCTCCACCTACAGTGGAGATCAAAGACTCCCAAGGATGGGAAGCCTCCGACCCCAGGGATAGACAGTTTATCCCAAAACATGGGCAAGGCCTGTATACCTACAAATAATGTCAGACTTTTTTGTTTGTCTTTACTTGTCTGCTAATAATAATAATAATAATAATAATAATGATAATACTTGTTCTCTAAACTTTTCTCAAACCTTGTATATACAACCCAACTGTTAACTGCTAAAGGTGTATAAAACAACTTTTTTATTATCAATAGTTCTCTTTTCATGGTTTCTGTTTTGAAATTCAGAAGAAATGTCACTGCAAAAGGAAGGAAAGAGATGATGTGTACACGTTTTAGGAAAAGTTAAAAGGAGATAGTTTGTTCTGCATGTGCTTACCTCCTAACCCAACAAAGACTACTAACTATATTAATTCAGATAAAAGGTGATAATGACCATTAAAACATGGCTGTCTCTAACTGCTGCTGAGACACAGGAAATTTACTTATAGGACTCAACCTGTCTCTAACTGCTGCTGAGACACAGGAAATTTACTTTTAGGACTCTCCCTGTCCTCCTGGCTTCTGAAGTTTTTTAGGTGGAAGTTGTCATTCAAAGCATTGTGTTCTTACAGCCTTGGCCCTGATTAAAACTTAAGGTTACAGCTTCCAGTTGCACAACTAGCAGAAATCAGATTAATAACAGCATCCGAGTGCTTCTAATGAGAAGTAAATGGAGCACAGTAAATAGAAACCTAGCTCATGGTAAGATTATGAAAACTAAAAAGGTATATGGTGTGCCCTCATGCTATCAGTTAATGTTATACTATATGCAAAATACAGAAAACCAACAAAACCTGGATTGTGATAGCTGATAGGTTAGAAATAATCCAGAGTGTTTTTCTTAATAAAAGTCCATAGGCTCTGACTGCCACCCATTTGCCTGCCTCTCATTTTGGGGAAAAAATAAAAATTCGGTTTAGACTTCCATCTAAGGTTATGGTCTTGCCTCATCCCCAATGGCTCATTGTTCAGCAAGGCAAACACTGACATGGAGACATCCTAGGAATGAGCCTTCCTAGCACTGTGGAACTTGTTATCCAACCAAGACGTTGGTTATCAATTCATCCTTTGGATTGATTTATGACCAAAATCGGGGCATGTGGAAGAAAAGGGGCCACATGTGAAACCTGACAAACTCAGGGGAGGACTGCATGGCAGCCTTACAGACTCAGAGACTGAAACTAAATACGTAGGATGGTCTGAAATTAAAACTTTCTAACTAAAAGCAGTTCATGGCAGGTAGTCATGTTCTAGGCTGGTATTTTTCCCTAACAAAGGTCAATCTTTACCTTATTTGAGCCTGTCTGTTGTCTTTTTGCATCTACAACAACATACCTTTGGAATGTCAAATTTCTTTTCTCTGGACCCCCTGGCCCCCGCCCCACTTCTCTCAAAGCACAGGCACCACACCAGAGCAGGACCGCAGATCCCCTCGTTGTTATTGTTACAGTTGTAATTGTCGACTACTAACTATTCTGTACCCACCTGTGTGAAAGTGTTTATCATTTTACTTTTTATCCAATCCCAGAGATTCCAACCCTCCACTTTCCTTTCTCCCGCCTCCCTAATGCATCACCAACGGATTTCTTGTAAACCCCTTATGCCTCTTCTTTTGATTGTGATGTATAAAAGAAGGTGCTAGACTGTCATTCTCTGGAACATTTCTCAGTCTGTTGAGATTTTGCTTCCCAACACTGGTCGTCAGTTTGGGTCAAATAAACTCATAAATTTTCCACAGGTTTGAGTGTTTCTTTTGTTGACACTACTATCAGCCTATCATTAGTAGTTGTCAAAAGCCTTACCAATAACATAAACACAAATTGTATATGTTATATGTCCTATATACTGTATTCTTACAATAAAGTAAGCTAGAGAAAAGAAAATGTTATTAAGAACATCTCAAGGAAAACTAAATACATTTTTATATTTATTGAACAAAATTTGTGTATAAGTGGACCTGGGTGCAGCTCTAACCCCTATTGTTCAAAGGTCTACTGTACTTCCTCTACCATAGAGAATCTTTATACCCTGAAGGTTTGTCTTTTTGTTTTACAAAAGCAGCCAACTTTGGAAACTTTTAGCCTGTGTCCTCTGAGGCCATGAACAGAACTGGGCTTCTAGCCTGGTTGAGCAAACAGAAGGGGAACATGGGGGTCAAGGAAGGAGGAGGATGCCATAAAGATTTCTAGTCAAGCAGTTTCCTATTTATTAGGAGGTGATTGGAATTTTTTAATCCATCTGCCCCATTAGACTGTAAATTCCATGAAGGCTGAACCCACATTCGTTTCCCGTTGCCATTGTAACCAGGCAGCTTGCACAGCAACTGGCAAATGGGAGATACTCGATAAAGATTGAGAGGGTAAATTAACTGCTAGAGCTGCACAGAGAACACTGTAAACCACTCACTTATCCAAATCTTTGACAGAATGACACTTTAACCATCTGGAATTCATGCCTCTCTCTAAATCTCCTGAATTCCCCTATGTCCCTTTGCAGATTTTCTGGTGGTTCTCTCTGGACTGTCAGTGTGTATTATCTCAGATCTTATCTAACTCTTCTCATTACAGATGTCCAGTTCTTCTTCCAGAAAAGGCTAATCACTAGCCAAAATCCTTCCCTACAGATAGCTCTTTGTATACTTGGAAATACTCAGGTCATTCCTCCACCAACTTTTCCATACATCAAATAATTCAAGCTCTAAATAATGTGGTTTTGTTCCACAAACCTAAATCTTTATAACTTTAAAATTTGGCTGTTATTTTTTTTTCTCGTTTAAGTCAATGTCTTCATGTTACTTCCTTACTGTAGAGTCCAGAAGTGACAACAGCATCATTAATGTCTGGCTGCATGACATTTGTTCTTCATTCTTTCCACAAACCATACTAGCAGGTACTTATAGCACACAGATTGCCGGGGGCCTGGCTCAGGGACTGTTGGCCAGGAAAACTGAGATCAAATTTAAAGCCTAAAAAAAATTAAAAATTAAAAAATTAAAAAAAATTTAAAGCCTGGCTCTGACACTTCCTTTGGTGTGAACTGGAGCAAGTGACAATGTTGTACAGTAATCATAGTGCTGACTTCACTGGGTAGTTGGGGGTAAAAGACTTAATGCATTTAGAGCAGTAGCTGGCCCAAAGTACAGGGTCAACAAATATTAGTGATTATTTCTGTTGTTGTTGTCATTATTACTACTATAAGCTTTCTATCACAGTGTACCAAAAAAAAAAAATTAAATATAGTGAGTCATAGGAAGGTTGTGACAGGGGAGAGAGCAAAGAGGTAGGTAGAGAAAGGGCACAAAGGGGAGTGGAAACCTTGAAGATTCTTGCCTCCCTTGTTAACTGAGTCCAGACTTTTATCACCATGTCTAGCACGGTCTTGGTTCATGTTAGATGTTCAATACATACTCATTAGATTGGATTAATCTAATTTTTCCTCTCACCATTTATATAACCTGATTTTCAGCCAGCAACTATTTTTTTCCTTTTTATTGAACTTGCTGGGGTGACACTGGCTAACAAAACTGCACAGATTCCAGGTGCACAGTTCCAAACACAGCACCTGTGTACTGCGTTGTGTGTTCCCCACCCCCGGCCAAGTCTCCTTCCTTCACCGTTTACCCCCCAACACCCTCCTCCACCTTCCCCCACCCCCTGTCCATGCTGTGCAGCACATGACTTTTTTCTTTTTTCTCATTCCTTTGCAACTTTCTTTTTAATGCAAGTTTTCCCACTTGCCATGTGACTAAGGAAAATGTAATTGACCTATCTGAGTTTCTGAGTCGTTTATCAATCCATTATAAGATTACAGAATCATGGGTTGAAATGAAAATTAAACAAGATGATATTCTTAGTATTTTGTATATGTTCAATAACATTCTCTAATGTTATTATTGTTATACAAAACATGGAGTTCCCCAGGAAATGAACTTACACAGGCTGAGAACATAGCTCTCTGAAGAGTTTAGTAAGGAATACTTTATACATTCCTTAGCTACAACTGACGGTAGTACTGAACAGATCATTTCAGGAGCCAATGGAAAATTCCGATTTTGAGAAAATGATTCGCCCCTCCCTCCCTTTTTTCCTTCTTCCTTCCTTATTTTAGCAAGCAATGTGCTTTAACCTATTAAATGACCACATGACAAACTAATTCTCTCCCTTGGAGGGACTATTTCAGAGAAAACTTCCTGGTGCTTCTCCCTAGGTCATCATTGTCTAAGCACATGTGGGAAACTCCAGAATTGTTGCTGGAAGAATTGTAACTCAGTGGGTCTGTAGGGGCTGCAGAGGCAGGCCCTGGGTAGATGATGAACGTCCCCGTGCGTGCTCAGAAAGCAGCGCTCTGAAGTTAAATCTTCAGAAGCTGCGTCCTGCAGAGCACGACTGATTACTACTCCGAATGCCCCATGCAGCACAAAGACCCAAAACTGGTCATGGAGTACTGCACAATTCCTACCACAAGGTTCTGTCGTTCCGCGTCGCTGTCCCCTCAGGCTCTGCTCCAACCAGCAGACCGGGACAGAGCCTTATGCCCAAGATCGAGATTGGACATGGCAGCGCCTGACCCATGCTGGGAAGAGCATGGGAGACTTCTTTCTCCTGGGGCCGTTCTGAATCAGATGGCTTTTGCTGCAACACAATGAATATGTCCTTCACTAATGCTGTTTGGTCTTATGTTGACTTTAGTCTGGGGTCCTGTAAAAATTCCACTTGTTTAATATGCTGTTTACATCCTTGCTTCCCCAAAGAAAACTAGGGCATCAACACAGATGTGAACGTCTTACATGGAATACCAGCGACTAATGCAACACTACATCATAAGCTCTCTCATGACTAAAATATTCTCAAGAATGTAAGGAAAGTTGTTTTAGAAGGTGCTTAAATATTGGCACATCACATCAATGAATTGAACTTTTAAAATTAGTAATCTAAATAGATACTGAAAAAGGAATTTAATCAACATCAGTACCTGTTCCTAATAAATTCCCAGATGGAAATGGGAATGTGAGGACGTTTTCTGTCAATGTTGAAGACTATGTAGTTTAATTTATACTTACGAGTAACTACTAGAAACAGTTCCAGAACAAAGTAAAAGAGCCCAATACTATGATTACTATAGAATATAGGTAGTTTTTGTCCATAACATGAGGTCATGAAACAAAAATTATATGCATAGGTACAGAAAGGAAAAAGATAAAATTATTATACTTTGTAGATGGTGTAATTTGAAGCCTAGAAGTAGCAAAATAATCAACTGCAAAATTATGAGAATTTTAAAAAGTCAATGAAAGGATTACATACAAAGTGAATACACTAAAATTAATAGTGTTCCTATATATCAACAATGACCAATTTTTTAAGAAACTGTAATTTGTTTAAAGTTTCCATTTATAATAGAAACTGGCTAGATAGTATGCTTGTGTGCACAGTCTTAACAAAAACTGTGTCCTACAATGGAGCATTAGAGAGATGGGAATAAATGAAGCACAGTAAGTGAGGGGGGCTGCTGGGTCCCTGCAGCTGCCTGGGGGACAAGACACAGACAATCTCCACACTTGCCCAGGTGGTGCAGGAGCCCCTCAGATCTGCCAGGCAAGCTTCCCTCCAGGACAGGGGTGTCAAACTCATTTTTGCCGAGGTCACGTCAACCTGGAGGTTGCCTTCAAAGAGCCAAATGTAATTTCAACTCATTAACGGTTGAGGAGTAGTTACATTTATACAGTCCTAAAATTATTTTGGCCCTTTGAAGGCAACCTCAAGGCTGATGTGGCCCCCAGTAAAAATGAGTTTGACACCCCTGCCCCAGGGCTCTGTCAACCCTGGGCCCCTCTGACTAGGACTTTGACCAGTCCACAGAGCACCTCACTGCTTACTCGTCAGTCTCCATCTGCGTCTTGCCCTGGGTCAGAAGTCACCTTCTCACTGAGCCTCACTCTGATTATTCTATTAAAATTACACAGAACCACCCTTTTTATTTCCTCCACTGCACTTATCACCTACAAAAATACTTACATAATTTACTCATTTATTTGCTGTCTCCTCTCACTAATGTAAGCTCCATGAGGGCAGGGATTCTGGGGTTTTTTTTAGTTTATATGTTCACTGCTGTGTGAATGAATTGAAAAACTCATACACTTAAGAGATAGAAAGAAAAACACTAAAATATGGCAATGATTTATGAGTGACCATTTTTTAACTTTCCAGACTTTTTATTTATTGCCTTTATTTACTAAAACAAAATTTAATTTATTTTAAAAGGACTATGGTTCTACCTAGCTAGCTCATTTTCCAAATTATTTTCCAGGAAAAAGAAATATGCAGGACACAGACAGGCTCGTCATACAGGTTAACAACAAAAACAAGCATAAAATCTATTTTCACTAGGCCTTTTAAAAAAATTCATTGTTTTAAATCAAATTACATGTTCTTAACTATAGCTGTTATCAGTGTCTTGAGACCATATTTTTATCTTCATCTTTTAATTACCATCATTTTTCAAATGGATCAAACTTTTCCTATCTAAATTGAACACCTCCAGCTAACTGAACTTACTTAATAAGATTAATTGCACTTCATAGAAATGTTCTTGAATGTGTACTCTTTTCTTTCAAACTGAACCTTTTTTCCATTACTAATGCTCAGTGAATTTCTGTTTTAGTTTTATCACAGCTGCATGATGTATTGTTTTTATAAAGCTGACATGTTTTTGGACTATTATATTTTTTTAAATTGAGTTACTAAACATTAAATGTATTTATTAGGTGATACTTGTAAAAAAACCTTTGGGGGTTAGTTAGATCAGGTGAGACCGTTGATGATGGTTATTAGTGACTTCGGAAGAAAAAATCTTACCTTTGTGCATATGAGGGCCAGTTTGGAACCTAGTCACCTAGTTGCTTGGGGAATTCTCAACACCCATGGGATAATCTGGAATCCTCTTTTTAATGTGAGGACCTTAGCCTTATAGGTAGGTATTCCCATGAAAAGAGCTTTGAGATCTATTTCCCTCCAGCCTCCTTCCTCAGCATGTGTCAGGGCATCCCTAAGAAGGCAAATATTGACCACACTGTGCTCCCCAAGAAAGAGCCTAAAGTGTAATTAAGTTTTTATTGTAACTTGGTAATTATGGCCTGGGAAGAAATGTTTACATGATAGCTACATTTAATTTTATCAAAATGTCCATGTATTCTCATTTCTACATTTTCTGGAATTGTTTAAGATTTACTACCAGGCAAAGCCCAAGCACTTTTGGAATTAGGTGATCTCATAGTCTTTGTGAAGGGTCTTCTTAACCTGTCAAAAGCACCAGACATTCCCACTCGACCAAAAATTAAATTGGCAGCTGTCTTTGCTCTCAGCAAAGTTCAAGCGGCAGGAAACCCTTGACACAGTCACTTTCTGGACAATTGCTTGTACATTTCCACTCAGTGCCCCAAGCAAGCACCATCAAGGCCATTGTGTGAGGCCTTGACTTCTTTCTGTGTTCTCTCGGCCCCCAAGAGCTCATATGTGATTAACTGGCAAAGAAAGCTTGCCAAAAGATGTTTGCTTGGTTGCATTCTCCCCAGTGAAACTATCATACATTTATGCTAAAGCATTATCTAATTGTCCAAGATAGGAATGTTAGAGCATGTGTGAGGATATTTTGCATGGTTGGACCATGCCCTCATACAAGTCATTCACCATCACATTGTGTCCAGACTAGACCTGTTGGTCCTGGTTGTACCTGTTACAGACTGTATATGAGGGCAGTACCCAGGTGGAGGAAATCCCCAGAGCTTGGCGAAAAAGAGAGATTAAGCTGGAAATACCCATCCATCTAGAAATCGTTCCTAGAGAATAGTTACTAATGAAACTGGAACATGAAATCTGAGGTTGAGACTGCTAGTATCTCTAGTTGTCCATTCTCTCTTCCTTTAGCCTCAGTTTAAGCTGGGCCCATGTCTACCCAACTAAAGACTACATTTCCTAGTTCCCTTGAAGCCATATTGGCCATGCAACTAAATTCTGGCCAACGAAATATGAGTTGAAGCAATGCATGCAACTTCTGAGTTCTGTGCCAAAAGGGAAAGGGAGATGTTTTCTCCTTTCTCTTTTCCCCCTCCTCACTGGCTGGACAGAAGTAGAAGCAAGAAGTACCATCGTGGATCACAAGTTGGAAGCCACATGTTGAGCACAGCAGAACAACAAGCAAGGAATCTAGCTCCCCAGCAGCACAGAGGCACTTTATAAGTTCTGGGCTGTTTGCACGCACACTGTTATGTGAGCTAGACCTGCAATCATATCTTGTTGAAGCCACATGTTGTCATAGCGTCAGATTTGTATTCCAATTAAAACAGACTGGAGTGCAAGAACTGGAAAGGTAGAAAATTAATCTATCAAGCTGTTTTAATTTTGTAGATATAAATATAAAAGATAAACTAAGGTCAAAAATGAGAATTTAAAAGAAAAAGTGAGGTCTCTTGGCTCAGGCTGCTACAAAACACCACACACTGGGTGGCTTATTAACAACAGAAACTTATGTCTCACAGTTTTGGAGGCTGGGAAGTGAAAATCTAGGTTTTACCTGATTCAATATGTGGGGATGGTCCTCTTTCTGATTTACATATTGCTCTCCTCTTGCCACTCACATGACAGAGAGAGAGAGAGAGAGAGAGAGAGATATTGAATCAGTTCCCTGCCTTCTTCTTACAGAGGGCACTAATCCCACTCATAAGGGCTCTACCCTTATGACCCCAAAGTCCATCCTCAAATACCAGCACATTTAAAGTTAAATTTTAACATATAAATTGGCAGCTACAGGGGGACACAAACATTCCACCCATAGTGGATGATCAAGTTAAAAAAATGTTTCACAGCCAGTTCTGTGAGCACTGCAGATGCATCGGGGTGCTCTTTTTATATCCATCTAGAGGCGACCAGTTAATGGGACTGAGGTAAGATCAATGTGGCAGCTGGTATGCCTTAGCTCCTGCCTCATGAACTAGGACTTTGAGTTTGTACTTTAGGATAAACTTAGATTTTTTTGTGTGTCATATGGTAACAAAGATGAATGAAGCTGTTATTCAGCCTATGGCTAAATAAAATATACAGTCCTTTAATCTTAATATTTAATATTAAATGTGGATGATCCCAAGTCACTGAACTGTTGACTCACAGTTATATTGTACAATATATGTCCTAAAGACAATAACCTCTTTGAATACTATCATAATACTCAATTCTTGTATTTATTTTTGGTTTACACAATCAGATCAGAAAATTAATTGATGTTTAGGGAATTCACAGCAAAACGTGAATGTTATTTTCAGTGGCATTTTATGCGGGGCTAATAATAATTTGTTAATTATCTTTCTAATTAGTTATTTAATAAGAACTTCAGTGTATAATCAATACCAATTTGTGTATTTTTTTCCCCAACCTTTGTACTTATAAAATCTTGTGGTATTTTCTTGAGAGCCATGTAAAGTCTAGGAAAAAAGTTTTTTTGTATCCCAATCAAAATGTTAATGACAAAATTAATTAGAATAAAATGATACCCAGATTTTTATTAAAATTGAGTCACTGTGTTAACCTTTGTGAAAATTAGGAACATAAGGTATAGTCCCTTGAATTATCTTTCATACAATAAAAAAGACTGACTTCTGAGCATATACTATATGATTAAAATATGTACTCCAGTTTTAGCTTTTTCTCTGTATAAAAGTTTCCTCCCTCAATTAAAAAATTACTTTGTGTGCTAGTTCTATTGCTATGTAGTTAACTCATATGATGGAGAAGAAAACTGATTGTATTTTTGGTTTCAAATGGCATCTTGCCAATAACTAGTTTGAAATCATTAAGCTCTGATCGAGTTCCAATACCTTTAGTGTATAAGAAGGCACTAACTAAGTACCGTCTGGGATCCTGAGGAGGCGGTGTGCCCAGAACTACTCCCAGAAAATGGCAAAGTGTAGTATCTGCTCAGGGCAAGACTTTAGGGCATCTGTGGCTAAAGCCTGTCATGCAAAGGTATAAACTGAGAAAATCCTCATGAAACTGTAAACAAATAATTTTAAAAATTAATTTCTACAGTCAAGAGGTATATGTTAGCCAGGTATAGGAAGTAGGCATAGTGAAAAAACATCTGGGAAATTGAAGGCAGGGGAAATCTTCAAGATGGCACTGAAATTTGTGGGTGACACCCTCTTCACTCCAGAAAGAACTGTAACCCCACACTCCCCAATGTGGCTGAGGAAGAGGTTTTGTAAAACTAATTCAGCAACAGCAGGCATTTTTTAGAAGGCATCTGTAGAGGGCATTTATATTTAGATAAAGTCACATCTCCTGAGCTGTATATATATCACATGACAAGTAAAATGCCATGGGAACTGAAAAACTATAGTGATAGAAGTACTGTGATAAAATCTATAGAGCTGGGACTGAAAGTTTCTAAACTTTGATGGCTTAAATTGAAATAACTAAAGCCAGAGGCTTAACACAGTTTGTACCAGGAGGTGGTAGCCATTCAATGTGGCCTAGATTGAGACGGACGTCAATCAGTATGAGATAGGGAAGGAGACCAATAAACTCTGCAGATCCATGAGTGAGGGAGGAAGTCCTGAACAGGTATGCCCCTCCCCCTGTTGACCTGAGGATTTAGCAGTGCCCTACTCAGGTGGAATGGGTAACTCCAGAACAATACTGCCATGCTTGCACATTTTATATATTTTATGGTATTTATCTCTTTGTGTTTGTTATACATTGTAGATTAAGTACTTTAGTTTGCCTGAGATGGTCTCACTTTGGGCCCTGAAGTTTAGGGGATACCCTTTCAGATATTACTAAGGATAAATTTCTGTAGGAGACAAAGCCATCCTTTTCACTTACTCAAGAACACCTTTTACAGCCATTCTTACTTCCTTCTCCCATGTCATCCACTCTGGTGGATAATTCTCATTAGCAAAGAAATATACTTAAAATTTGTTTCCATCTTGAAACAAAAGAAAATAAAACCTTCTGTTGACCCCAACTTCTCACAACAGCTACAGTTCTACTTCTTTACTCCGATCTACAGCAGAACTTCTTAAATGTCTAAATTCACTGCCTCCAACTCTTTTCTCCCTATTTTTTCTCTCTTTATTTTATGCAAGTGAAATTTATACAACATAAAATTAATTATTTTGAAGTGAACAATTAGCCCTGGCTGGTGCAGCTCAGTGGATTGAGAGCCGGCCTGCGAACCAAAGGATCACGGTTTGATTCCCAGTCAGGACACATGCCTGGGTTGCAGGCCAGTTCCCAGCAGGGGATGCATGAGAGGCAACCACACATTAATATTTTTCTCCCTCTCTCCTTCTCTTCCTCTCTAAAGATAAATAAATAAAATATTTTTAAAAAATAAATAACGTGAACAATTAAATAGCATTTGGTACATTCACAAGGTTGTGCAAACACCACCTCTATCTATTCCAAACTCATTCATCACACACACAGACACACAAAACAAAACCCCAAAAACACACACACACCAAAAGAACCCATACACTTAAAGGATATCCTCCACCTCCTCCTTCCCTTCCCCCAGTCCCTGTCAAGCACTAATTGGCTTTCTGTCTCAATGGATTTACATTTTCTATATATTTATATAAGTGAAATTATATAAATATATGGCCTATTGTGTCTGACTTCTTTCATTTAGCATTATATTTTTAAGATTCATCTACATGGTACCATATATTAATAAATTATTCTTTTTTATGGCCAAATAATTTTCCATTATATAGATACATCATGTTATTTATACATTCATCCATGGATGCACACCTGGGTTGATTCCACCTTTTAGCTATTGTGAATAGTTCTGCTGTGCATTCCTGTATAAGTTTTTGCTTACACACCTGTTCGCAGTTTGGGTATAGATCTAGGGATACAGTTGCTGAGTCATATGGTGATTCTATGTTTAACTAGTTGAGGAACTGCCAAACTTTTCCACAGCATCTGAATGATTTTGCACCCCCACTAGCAATACAGGAGCATTCCGATTTCTCCCCATCCTGGCCAACACTGGTTGTTTTCTACTTTTGTTGTAGTTGTTGTCACATTCATCCTTCTATGTATGAAGTGGTATCTCTTTGCAGTTTGGATTTGTATTTTACTAATGACTAATGATGGTAAGAATCTTTTCATGATCATTGACCATTTATATGTCTTTTTTGAAGAAATGTCTATTTAAGTCCTTTGCCCATTTTCAGTTGGCTATTTAGTTGTTGTTGAATTGTGAGAATTCTTTATGTATTCTAGATTAAATCCTTATCAGATATATGATTTGCAAACATTGTCTTCCATTCTATATGTTGTCTTTTCACTTTCTTGTGTCCTTTGATGTGCAAGGGATGAATTCAGCTTTATATATTTTTCTTTTGTTGTTTGTGCTTTTATTTTTCATATTTAAAAGTGAGTCCCAAATCCAAGGTAATAAAGATTTCTCCCTATATTTTCTTCTATGGGCTTTATGATTTTAGCTCTTACATTAAGGTCATTGATACATTCTGAGTTAATTTTTGTATATTGTGTGAGATAAGGGTCCAACTTTATTCTTTTGCATGTCAATATCCAATCATCCAGCACCATCTGTTAAAGAGACTATTCTTTCTCCATTGAATGGTCTCAGCACCCCTGTTGGAAATCAGTTGACCATATGAGTGAGGGTTTTTATTTGGACTCTCAATTCTCTTCCCTTGGTCTATATGTCTGTCTTTATGCTGGTTATCACATTGTTTTGATTACTATAGATTTGCAGTAAATTTTGACATTAAAAATTGTGTGAGTTTTCCAAGTTTGTTTTTCTTTTTAAAAATTGTTTTTGGCTGCTCTGGCTGGTTGGCTCACTTGCTTGGAATGTTGTCTTGTGCCTCAAAAATGTCGCAGGTTTGACTTCTGGTCAGAGCACGTACTTAGGTTGCAAATACCATTCTGGGTTGTGGCATATATAGGAGGCAACCAATCAATGTTACTCTATCACATCAATGATAGTCTCTCTCTTTCTCTCTCTCTCCTCCTCTCTCTCTAAAAGACAAGTGAGGATAGAAAAATTATTTTGGCTATTTAGGACCCTTTTTGAGTCCATCTGAATTTGAAAATTGGCTTTTGCTTTTCTGCAAACAAAAATATTGTTAGAATTTTGGGAAACATTGCATTGAATCTACAGATCTCTTTGGGTAGTATTACCATCTTAATAATATTATCACTCACCTTTCCATTTATTTAGTTATTTAATTTCTTTTAGCAATGTTTTCAGTGTACAAGTCTTTCACCTCCTTGGTTAAATTTTTTTATGAACATTTTCTTTTTAAAAAAATTATTTTAGGTAGCCTGGGCAGGTTGGGGCTGCCAGGCGACAGCTCAGGCTTTGGAGCCAGAAGGCGAGAACAAGGAGGAAGACTCGGGGGCTGGGAAGGGGCACTGGTGGACTACCGAGGGGCAGAGGGGCCGGGAGCCACGGACAGGGAAACCTGGCAGTCAGGGAGGTGAAGAGAGCTGGCACTGCCCGCTGCTTCGCGGAGGAGCCCTCGGAGACCCCCGTCCTACGTAGAGATCTAAGATGGCGGCGCAGTAGGAAGGAGCATATTTTGCTCCCCCCTACACACAGGAGAATATTCTGGCTGATTTACATCGGAACAGAGCAAACAGCCATCAGAAACACAGCATATTTGAAATCAGGAGATCAAAAAATTGTAGTGGACACTGAAAAAACAGACGACAAAAACAAAACAACAACAAAAAACCAGCCCTGGAATTGTGAAAAAACCAGAGATGATCCCAAGGAGGGGGCATTTCAACAGGTAAGACAGCAGAAACTGTGAACACCAGGATACCTGAAGCAGACAGCTCCACTGAATCTCACAGGTGTTCTACCACAGAAGTTCACACCATAAACCCAGGGAGCCAGAACAGATCAATTTAAGAAGTTAAGGCTAATTAGAAGAACCTCAAAAACAATGGGAAGACAAAGAAATAATCCCCAAATGAAAGGAAAGGAGGAATCCCAGAAAGAATGCTAAATGAAACAGAGGCAGCTCAACTGTCAGATTTTGGGTTCGAAACAATGGTTGTCAGGAAGCTCCACGAGCTCTCAATGAGCTACCAGAAACTACAGGGAAGCTACGATGAACTCACTGCAAACTATATCAACATGAAAAAGGAAATAGAAACTATCAACAAGGGCCAAGAGGAAATGAAGAGTACAATTTCTGAACTGAAGAATACAGTGGAAGGAATGAAAAGCAGAATTGATGAAGC